>JASFAT010004091.1:0-16653 GCA_031353405.1 Baronia brevicornis
TGTATGTTTTTTCTGCTGGATGAAGTGGATTTATTTGGAACTTAAACCAAAAACTTACCGAAAATCGGCCATCAATTCTCCACCCACCAACCACTATACACATGCGGATCTTAGTTAATTAAAACTTTTGACTGTCCACATACGTATTTTACAATAAAGATTAAATAAAATTGTGGTAATCCATTTCAGATGGCTGAGAAAAAGAAGGAAGGAGAAGCAGAAGGTGAAGATGAATTTTCCGTTGAGAAGGTTCTAGATCGTAGAATGAGGAATGGAAAGGTACAATGATTTATTTTTACATATCTGTGTGTATATATATGTATATATATATATATATATATATATATATATATATATATATATACATACATATATATATATATATATATATATATATATATATATATATATATACATACATATATATATATATATATATATATATATATATATATATATATATATATATATATATGTATATATATATATATATATCAGGAAATTCCGTCAAGTCTTCTCGTCGCCCATACCACAAAGTCTGAAGATAAAAGATAAAAGTCTTCAACCAGTGCGTCCTGCCCGTACTCTCTTAAGGAGCCGAGACGTGGATACTGACAGTCCGTCTCCTCGCCAAGCTTAAAGTCGCTCAGAGGGCTATGGAGAGAGCTATGCTCGGGGTTTCTCTGGTGGACAAAATTCGAAATGAAGAAATTCGCCGGAGAACCAGAGTCACCGACATAACTCTTCAAGTTGGCAGACTAAAGTGGCAATGGGCTGGACACGTTTGTCGGAGAACCGACAATCGTTGGAGTAGACAAGTGCTGGAGTGGAGACCGCGACTCGGCAAACGTAGTGTGGGACGCACTCCTGCTAGATGGCGCGACGATCTGCGCAAGGCGGCTGGCAGAGACTGGATGCGTGTAGCCGAAGATCGGGCTAGGTGGCGCGCCTTGGGTGAGGCCTATGTCCAGCAGTGGACTGCTGCAGGCTGACATTGATATATATATATATATATATATATATATATATATATATATACATACATACATATATATATATACATATATATATATACATATATATATATATATATATATATATATATATATATATATATATATATATATATATATATATATATATATATATATATATATATATATATATATATATATATATAAGACTGGTAATTATATAAACAAAAACACATAAATTGCAGGTTGAATATTTTTTAAAATGGAAGGGATACAGTGATGAGGATAATACTTGGGAGCCTGAAGAAAATCTAGATTGTCCAGATCTGATACAGGCATTTGAGGATGCCAGAAAAAAGAAAGAAGCAGGTAAAAATATGCCACAAATTGAATTGCTTTTGTTTGCATTGTTTTAATATAATAATAATAATATATTTATAACAAGTTTACAATTTTGTTTCACTGCCTGCCAAACTAGGGTAAACCCTTTACTACGGCAGACAGTTCCCTTCTATGTCACATTTATGTATTACATATATTATTCTAATTGCCATATACTTAATATAATTTTATATATTAAGATTGAAACAAATAATTAAAAACTAAACTAAATTATACAAACCAAAAAAATATATATATATAGTTTACAAAAAAAATTGCAAATCACGATGTGGCGCTTTTGTGTGTTGTGTTAGTGTGTGTAGGTGTTTCTTTTTTCAGTGTGTCATGTGTTTAGGTGTATGTTTAATTTATTTTATTTTTGCTACTAAAGTCATGTTTACTTAATATCAATTCTGTAGGATTATATGCCAGGTTGGATAGCCATTTGTTTATAAGTTTTTTTAGTGAGTTGACATTTAGTTTATTATACTTCTTTATCTGATTTAATTTAGTATATATTTAAACGGGCCAAACAATTATATTGATGTCGGGCAAAGCTAGTTTTAGTTGTGGTCAAATGATAAATAATACATCTCTTTGATGGAATTGATCCATGCAAGGTGACTTCTTTATGATGTTTCACCACACATGATTGTACATATAGCTGTCTGATTGTGTCAAATTTTGTTTGCTTATACAACTCATCTGTGGGGTGTGGGTAAGGCTTGTGTAGCATTACTTTTATCATTGCCTTTTGTGCTTTCTCTAATTCAAGCTCTCTCAATTCAAGGTTGAAGGCTGCTTTAACCCACGCCACAATGCAGTACGTAAGTTGGGATTGACATAGGGCTTTGTATATTTTGATTTTTTTATATACTGTTATTAATTGTCTAATTTTTCCTGACAGTAATGTGATGTATGGTGCCCAGCTAAGTCTTTTATCTATTAAGACCCCTAAATATTGAATGTAGTGTGCTGACATGAGGTATTCACAATTACAATGTTTTCCCTTTTCTTGATTTTCATGATCACAAGAGTATAGAATTAGATTAAAGCCTAATGAAGCCAAATAAAGGAGGTTGAGATTTAGTGATGATAGCAAAGCACGTAGATTTACTTGGTTTTGGAGATATTTGTTCTTAAGAGAATTATCTTTCAGCCACATTGCTATTAATTTTAGGTCATTCTCTGTCATATGTCTTGATTTTTCCCAAGTGTCGCCATAGACTATGAGAGGTATAGGCAATAATGTGACCATTTTTCATTTGCAGTTTGCTCATGCTATTCACAAAAGCCAAAAACAAAGTAGGTCCGAGAGTACTACCTTGTGGGATTCCAAATGAATTAAAAGCATCATTGCTAGTCACATTGGTCACTATAATAGCCTGTTTTTAGTCCTGCAGATAGTTTTAGAACCATTCCTGTGCTTTTCCTCTTATTCCGAGGCCCTCTAATTTCTTTAAAAGGAGAGGAATTGACACAGCAAAGAACACTTTATGTAAATCTAAGAACATTGCTATGCATTTGATCCCCTGTCGACATATTTTATCACAGTCGATGTCAACTTACAACCGCATCGTCAGTACAATATGAAACCTAAATTTTATTAAGAAATTAAAATTGTGCTCAAGCTTTACTATTTATAGTAGCATTGTTCAGTGGTGTATGAAATTAAAAGATTGCTTATTTGGTCACCTTTTAAGTTCTAATTACAGTTTATTGAAAAACATACATTTGGTACTAGAACTTATAAATCCATTTGTTAATTGATGTGTATTATTTTAGAGGGTAAAAATACCAAGGTTGAAAAGGACCCTAAAAAACGAAAATCGTCTGCAGCAACTCCTGATTTAAAAGGGGCTAAGAAAACTAAAAATGATGATAAAAAGACCTCAGGGTTTGATAGAGGTCTAGAGCCAGAAAAGATAATTGGTAAGCAAACTCTTAAATATTGTTATTGCATATAAATATGAAATCATTGATGGTGAGCAACATACATAGATATGATACATACATAAAAGATTTAGATAAATACAATTAATGATTTGCAACTATATAAATGTCAAATATAAGAAAACCTGTTTCTGAATTCTTGTTAATTTCACACATTGAAATGTTTGGCATGAGTGATAATGAAAAAAAGTAAATAATGAAGTCCATAGTTTTTGTTAGTTAAAGCCCCAAAAATCAAAGACCTGTAAAATAGAATCTGATCAGTTTTTGTTTACCTGAGTCACTTTGCCAAGCTTGGCAGGCGTTTGCTTTGATTGCTTAATATTAAATAACAAGTTTGAGTAATAATATAAAGAAATTTATATGTTTAGCTACTTAAAGATTACTGCTCTCATTTTATCAAATTATAATTTTTTCCTATTCTTTTAGTCACAATCCTTGGCAAGCACAAGATTTTTGGTAGACTTGATTTAGTTGTGATTTAGTTCTTTGATAGACTGTGTTGTATTTATTATGGTATCTGTAATATTTGTTCTGAGGAATTGTTCAATATACTATCAGTCTCATAGTTCAATCGTTGAAGAAACCTGCATAACAATATGTATGATGTTCACTACTTAGATTAATACAAATTCAACACTATGTATTAAGTTGCCACAAATGGTAAGCTGTAAGTATTCAAAATGAAAATAAACAAATAAATTCAAGAACTATGAATATGTGGCTCTTCAATGTTATTCAGTTCTAGTTTTGAAATATACGGCTGGCTGTGAATTAAAACAAAGAAATAACTAACACCAGTTTACTGTTAACAAATAATATGAATTTATACATTTTTCTTCACTTCATAGGTGCAACTGACAGCAGCGGTGAATTAATGTTCCTCATGAAGTGGCAAGGGACTGATGAAGCTGATCTTGTCCATGCAAAACAGGCAAATATTCGATGTCCGCAAGTTGTCATACAGTTCTATGAAGAACGGCTCACATGGCACACCCCAGCACCAGATGAGGCTGGTAATGAAGACTAGGCTCTTAATTAAGTGAGGTAATTTGCGTCAATATAATATATTTTTCTTTTTTCGTATATACACAATATATAGATAAATAAAAATATATAAATACATAAAGTTCAAGTTAAAAGAAACATTCTACAACTTTCAATTTTAATAAAAAAAAATTATATAAAAAACTGGTTTTCATTTTACATTTATTTATAAAAGTAAAGGTGTGCAATGAGCTCAAATATGTGATCTAAAGTGAAGGGATGAATAACTTCTTTAAAAAGAAAAGGATCAATGACCTCTTTAAATGTAACAGCAAAATGGTGCAATTCATCGACATGTTGCACATGTATGTGACACAGATTGTCCTCACCTTTGTGTATGGAACAATATAATTTTCTAATTTTTTTTTTAATATGATATTTTATTAAATATCATTTTCAGCATATACTAGTTTTGGGATAAATTACTAGTGGGTAAAATTATTACACTTATACCACCAACTACCACTTTAACACCAAACCATCTGTATTCATAATTTTATTTTTATGGAATGCTTTTTAATACAGTCATAACAAACCACTGCTGAACATTGATTACTCTTACAATGTTGTTTGTTATAATCATTTCGACCACTTCAGATTTCTGACTCAGTGTCCTTAAGAAGATTTAAATGATGAAGATAATATATATTGTAAAGTTTATAAAGTGCATAATTTCATGAAAATGTTTTTTTTTTTCAGATCACACTGACACATTTTGCTGATCACAATTGTTACAGTGGTAACACTACAGAATAAATTTTGGTAAACATTTAAGATGCTTTAATGTTTTTATTCAAACTATGAAGCTATTTATTTGACTGCCAAAACTACAACAATTTATTTGTGATTAAAAAAGTTATCATGTGATCAAAACATTGACGAATTAAATATTCATGTGACTAGTCTAGATATTTGTTCTTGGCTATTTCTTTTTTTTTGTATTCTATACTACCATAAACGATGGTGTCCAATTAACATGACTTTTCTTTTGTGTATGAAATATGTCTTCATGAAATCAAGAATATTTTAATGAATATTCGCGTTTAAATTAAAAACAAATTTTGTTTCTGTATAAAAGTCGTATAGGCAAGTTGTTAAATTTCCTAACTATGTCTTGAAACGAAAATAAAATATATATTTTTACTTGCTACATAAATAGCAACTACAATTTTTATAAAATATTCCGTTTAACTAAACAGTCACATAACAGCTAACAAGACAAATTCATTTAAATAAATACACTTCGGTATGTAAGAAATACTGTGTAAACTCTATATAGCGTCACTTAAGTTACTGCGTTTTATGGCGTTATTGAGTTACTCTAAAATAGAGAAGAAGTATTCATATATTATCGATTGATAAATCAATTGTCTATTATATTAACCCTTTGCGCTCGAGTGGTGCCTCTCAGGCACCACAACATGTGATGCAATAACTCGAGCGGTGCCTGAGAGGCACCATTCAGATCGATGTGTTTATTTCTGTTTGACTTAAGGAATATCGCTTGAAAAGTCTACTTGGCCTTTTGTAGATCATTTTACGAGGTGTCTAAATGTCTTATCTCGGGTGATTCTCACCCGACAAGCCAAGAATGCACATTGGAGATTGTTTCACAAAATATCATAAGAAGCAAAATTATAGAATATAATTATTTAATAATTGTATTACATTAAGCTAATAGTGTTAAAATATACGAGTTTAAAGTGTCTTATTGTGTCTAAAATTATTTTAAGTTAACAATAACGAACTCATGAAGTAAGCGGGAGCGCGTGCGATTACTCTCGAGTTGCTGGTTCATCCGACAGAAAAGCGCCTCGAGCGCAAAGGGTTAGTAATAATGTTTACAAACAGCGTATATAGGTTACTTTAATTATAAAATTTTATATCTTCCTCAGCTTGTAAATTTTTTTCTTTGTTTTTCCATATTGTAGACACGGTAGAGCGACTGAATCCCAAGCGTCTTCCAACGCCACATCTTTTCACCCGCCTCTGTTGCGCGTCTTAAAATTTTTTCATCAATACACATAACTTTTCTTTTGTTCGCTATGTTCACAGTTTGAAAGTTTGTGAGCATTTAAGAATATGATAACCCAAAGACAGTGTAACAGCCGAAGTAAATATATGTAAGGTTATCACAATAAACAAAAACGTACTCAGTTGCAATTATTATTCATTTCGGCGGCTTAGAAAGTACTGTTTATTGCTATATAATGACTTTATTAATGGGGTGGGGTGTATTATATCACATATGTAACCAAAGTAATTTCGACGCTAAAGAGTTTGTTGTTAAATCGGGTGTGTTAATGGAGTTTACACTGTGTGAAATAAATATAACATGAATTAAATATGGAATAACTTTTAATAATGGACATTCTAAATTTACTTATCTAAGATCCGCAAAAAAAAAAAATTTCGACTGTTCGTCATAATAAATTTCCGCCAAGTAACGTCTGACTATTAATCAAATAAGATTATACTTTTGGGTTATTAAAAACTAACTGGTTTTTGTTATTACTAAAGATATTTTTTCAATATAATATAAAGTATGTTTCATTTAATATTAAGTATTAAAAAATTGTTAAGGATTTACAGATGTTTTTCATAAAGAAATTAGTAGGGGCATTTGATAGTTTTAATTGTTATCTTAGCAGATAGCTTGAGATATCATATTCAGTGAATTCGATTTTGAGGTTTCCGCTAGTAAAGAACTTAACATTATGTTTAAATTCTCCTGTAGATATAAAACCAATTCATTCCATGAGTATTTTATTATTTGGAGAGTAGAAATTAAAAACAACAAAGATTTCTGATTGATTGAATTTTCCTGATTACTTTAAAGGATATTATTCAGTTTGTCAAAGACAAATATATAGGTACATATTTATTAAGGGTCTTTAATTTCTAAGAACTTGAGGAAGATTAACAATTCTGTAAAAATACATTTGTATTAGTTTTAGAGTTAAGATTGTGGGCAATAAAGTGTTCCCTCAACATGTTTTTTTTATACTAACACAAACTACCGGTCAAAAAATCACAATGGTTGTTTACCTTGTCTATGAAAATGTATCTAAAATTGTTTAAGTCACATCGTGAATGTGTGCCAAGCGGGTACTATTATACCCGCTTCACAAACTTGTCACTTTGTGATTTTAATTACATTGCAAAAATTAAGAACTATATACCTCACCAGAAAAGGCTGTTGAAGAATATAAAAAACGTGTTTCAAGTCACTAAGAGTGGCATGCTTTTAAAATTGGTTCATGCGTATGAAAAAGCGATTTAACTCTAACAAATAATATTTTGAAAAACAAATTTATTTTGGACCATTCAAAGTATTTATTTTTTTATTCATTTTTGAAATTTTTAGAACGTTTCTTGATCTTTGTTACCTATGCATACGGTATTAACAACTGCTTGTGGTTTCTGAATCTCCACGGTTAAAGCATAGGCGATGTTATTTCTTGATATGGTCCGATGGAAAATGATTGAGAACAAGGCTATAGAATTGTATTATTGAGATGGGCAAGGGTGGCAAAATTTGAATAGCCTATTGGCGGCAAATGTGTAAATCAGCCCCTGCATAAGAAAGTACCTAACTTTTGTAATGGCTATTTCAATTCCCAATCTATTTTCCCCAAGCTTTTTGTTTGACTAATCATACACAACATAAATAAAACAGACTTCAACGACTTAAAAAAATTTTAGGTTTCAAAGATTTATATCATTCTATTAAATCCTAAATACTCAGGAATCAAAAGACATAATTTGAATTATTTATTTATTACAATCTGTTTTGGTTGTGATTGCTTTAAACTTAAGATGCAAAGTATATGGTATTTAAAGAAAAATGAAAATAATCATTATCAATATCAACAGTTCACTGCTGGACGTTGGTCTCACCCAAGACGTGTCACATAGTTTGATCTTCAGTTGTATGCATTCAATTGGTTTTTTCGTTTGACCTATGATCAAGATAACAAAAAAATAATAAAAATTGAAATTATGGTAACCTACGCCAAGCATTAATTGATAAATTAATAAAGATATATTTAAAAAAATATAAACTATTTCTATTAACGATTACAATTGTTTTTAGACCCATATAAAATGAGAAAAGTAATATGTATAATAAAAAATAAAGAAAAATTACCTATGAGAGGTTCAATGTGAATTGAATCGATCGTTGCAATAACCATGCGTGAGCTATTCCAATAATTATATGTCGTTTATTGATATATCAAATCTTCAGTAGTTGTTTTAGTTTACCTTTCTACGTACATCGTTGTTAGCTTTTATATTAAACGAACTTAACATCAAGGACTTATTGAGATTTGTGTTCAAAATACATCTTTAATTTAAATAATTTAAAGTTGTATTAGATTATGAACTGTAATCAATTCTCTAAAAAACGGTTTATTGTGGATTATACATAGATTAGCTAACAAAGATTTGGATATTTGTTAGTTTTCATAATTTTAAATAAAACATAGCGTCAAGAATTTAAAGATGTCATTATTCCAAATACATGCTTATACTTAATTAAATCTTTATCGTTGTCAGCTTCGTATTTAAAATTAATCGGACATGAAGTATTTGGAACACAAAAGCCTTACTGATGTATGAATATTTTTGACTGTGTACATTTTTTTGGTAGTTCTTCTGAATTTTACTAAACTTTGTAAAATTTAGGATGATTATTTTGACAGCTCACGCACATGAAGTTTCGTATTTTTTTTCCGGTAAAATGTACTTATGATAATATCATATTTTATAGATGAGTAGCGCCCCCTTAGCGAAATGCTACTCATAACGAACATCTACAGACTATCGAAAATCGATTTGAAAAAAATAAATCGATCGACATTTAGGTTAAATTATATTATTTATTGTAAATATATAAGTTATTTGCAATTATCTAGTCACATTTATTTATAAAAAATTAATATTTATTGATAAATTTGATAAATTAATTGAGTTTCATTTCACCGTAATGGCCTTCCGACAACAATAATTTCGACTCTGGCGTTATTAACACCGAATAGCCTGACTGACCGAATAATATATGCATAAGTCGAAATCGTCGTTGTGAGAGGCCGTTGTCATATTAATAAAAGGTTAATGCAACAAAAAAAAACTGAACTTACAAAGTAATTATGTAATTGTCGATATCAAGTTATATAAGAATCAATATTACATATACAGCCCGCGGCAGTCCACTGCTGGACGTAGGTCTCACCCAAGGCGCGCCACCTAGCCCAATCTTCGACTACACGTATCCAATCTTTGCCAGCCGCCTTGCGCAGATCGTCGCTCTATCTGGCAGGAGGGCGTCCCATACTACGTTTGCCGAGTCGCGGTTTCTACTCCAGCATTCGTCTACTCCAACGATTGTCGGTTCTCCGACAAACGTGTCCAGCCCAATGCCACTTCAGTCTGCTAACTTGAAAAGCTATGTCCGTGACTCTGGTTCTCCGGTGATTTTCTTCATTTCGAATTCTGTCCACCAAAGAAACCCTGAGCATAGCTCTCTAAGTGACTTTGAGCTAAGAATAGTAATCGATAATCGAATACGTTCATTCACGACTATACACTGCACTCATCCTTAGTGTGATCTGTCAAAATTATCATGCAAAATTTTATACAGTATAGTATAATATGTATAATCTATAAGAACCATAAAAGTATTTTTAATTTTAGTTTTGTACCGTCGTATGCATCGAATTTTGCCTGTAAAGAGAGTCGAAATCAAAACAGACATCGGATACCATACGAACTCGCAATTAAAACGAAATAATGACAAAAATAAATGTTATTTTGTTTAAATAATTTTTCCGGTCCTAAGTGAGCGAGAATTATACGAGTCAAGCTTGTTTGTTAGCATTTCCAAAAATATCAGATTGTACATGTAAGTAAGATATCTACCGCTATGACATCAGCTTATATTTTTTATCTTGGACTAAATGGCTATTGCAATTTGTTAATTGATCTTCAAGTTACGAATTTAGGAAACAATAAAATGAAGTCGCTTTACTATAAAGAATTATTTTTGTTTATATAAAATCCTACATCGTCAGTCTCGTTTTCAAATTAATAAACGAGACTGGCGATGTAGGATTTTTATAAATAACTTTGAGTTGTGTGTTCAAAACTTTAGGAACTATTTTGGGTGCAATTTCTGCGGCTAAATACTTTGGCCTCAAGCCTTCAGAGAGAGAGAGGGGAGGAACTCTCAAAATTTTTTCTTTTGTCGGTATTGTGCGGTTGTTGAATTCAGCAATGGAATTATTCTGTAAAATATAAAAATAAAAACTAAGGCGAACTTTTTTAGTCTTATTTTAAATGCTTTTAATGGACACCTCATATTTATAAAATTACATGATAACTCACAAGAATGACAAAAGTCTATGAATAAATAATCAGCTGTGTGTCAGTCAATTGCTTTTGATATATTGCTAACTGCTAAGTTCTAGAGATTAGCATATTGTAATCATATTCTGAGTATTAAAAAACTAAATTGATGGTGCACAGAATGCACAGACTATTTTTATTCAATAATTTGTAAATTAATATTATCTATTATTAATGGAGTACGGAAGACAACCAAAAAGTGATTTGAACGGTTGTCTTCCGTAGAGTCTACTATACCTGAAGATGCCTCGTGTTGGGGCAAAACACGTGTTTTTTACAAGATGGAAAAGTGGTAGTGTGTGTTTGGTGTTGAGTATAGTAGATGGTGGGTGGAGAATTGATGACCGATTTTTGGTAAGTTTTTGGTTTAAGTTCCAAATAAATCCACTTAACCCAACAGAAAAACACACATTATTAATTTTCTGTTATTGTTTTGCTTGTCGTGGATCTTAGCTAAGTAAAACTTTTGACTGTCCATATAATATTATCTAAATAAATAAACCTCCTTTTGTGTGAATGTGGCCTCGACAAAGGTTCAGCATCCCATATCCTCTATAGTTAAGTCCTTTTTGCCCTTTCTTATATAAATATATTAAACAAAATAAAATTAAATTGTATATATAACTGGTGCATGTTCACATAATGTAGATGTACATAGGTTACTAAGAGTTTTGGGGTTTATCATATTCTAAATGTTTGGGTTGTTTTTCATTAAGGGTTAATCATAAAATACTAATAGGTATTACTACTCCCTTAAAAATTCTATTGATTAATCTCCTTCGTGTCTATTGTGTATAAAATCATCTGTGCTATTTTGGCACTATTGAAAGCCATTTATTCAAATGAATGATAAAGCCTTTTTTACTGTCTATCATTAATTATCACTGATGAATTAGATAAATTTAATTTGTACAAATGACAGCTTGTTCTTTGACAAAGGTTTTCCCAAGATTTCCATGCCATTCTATCTCTTGTTAATCCTGTTCATTTTTTGCCAGCAACTCTTTTGAAGTCATTATCCCAGTGTTTTGTCTGTCGCCCTTTACTTCTTTTCCCTTGGATACCACTTTCAATTTTGTTCATTAATTGATCCATTAATCTCCATGTTTGGCAACCATATGTTAAACATGGCAGAATACACATGTTGTAAATTTCCTTTTTTCTTTCATTGCCATGTCCTTGTTTTTCATAACTTCACTAAGAGATCAAAATCTTCTCCAAGTATTTGCTATTCTGCTGTCAGTTTCTTTATGCATATAGGGAAGACCATTGAAAATATACCTTGACCAAATTGCTGAAGTTTTTAAGAAAGGCCTGGTCCAGAGTAAACTTAACCGGCGGGCTTGCATGAGTAGAATAATAAGTGTGGAGGAAGCAAGGGAAGTATTCCGAGATTGTAGTAGATGGAGATCTGTGGTCTCTGCCTACCCCTAAGGGAGACAGGCGTGAGAATATGTATATATGTATGTATGTATTGAAGATATTAATTATCCTAGATATATATATAAATATATATATATATATATATATATATATATATATATATATATAAATATATATATATATATTTTTTTTTTCTACATATTTTAATTGCTCCATATTCACTACAATATTATATGTCTGTGGAACTTTAGTCATTATTTTGGTTTTATTTGTATTCATTCAAAGTCCAGCACTTTGATCTGCTAATTGTTGTAGCATAAATTCTAGTTCTTTTGGTTCGTTCTTAATGTTATCTATGATACATTAAATAAATATCGGACATGAGGAACTATTGCTAGGCTTTACATAGGTCCTTCCAGTAAAATAAATAGTGGAGATGGCTTACTCTTAAAATAATGTATGTCCATAAATGACATAGGTATATAAGGAGAAAAAAGTTTAGCCAAGGCAGCTGCTCTAACTGGAGAATGAAGAACAATACCATTAAAGAGTATGAACATATGATGATTTTAACATACATTGAATGCAATATAATCTTTTAATATATGTTTATTCACAGCATCCTGCTATGGAATCATCAGAAAATGCAGGTGAAAGTTTGGGGCTTAAGCACAAAAATTATAATAAGTTGTTGAAAGATTTTACTATAAATAGTGCTATCTCACAACAATCAAAGATTGACTATGATGAACCCGATTTAGGAAACTTATTTAAAATAGATGTCGCATGCAAAACTAGAAATGTTGGATATATTTTAGAAGTTTTAAAATGTGGAGATATGTTATATGTGTCAAGAGCTCTTAACAATTCTACTTGGATAATAACAGATGAACAATATGCTCATATCATTAACCCTGAATATTTACACTACCATATTTTCCCTCAAATGATGTCTAAAGCTATAAAGAAATTTATTTTGCTCATAAGATTGAATTTGAAAATTGAAAATAGAGTTGAACAATTCTTTGAATATTATAAAGAACTTGACTTAAAAGTTGCTCTCAAATGGCTTCTTAATTGTTCATTACCCTTTATAGAAAGGGTTGTTAAAAATCATGCAAATAATATAACAATACCACTTTGGACTCGTTTATGCAAAAAATCGATTACAGTTCTTGAAATAGCCTTCAAGAACTGCAACCTATACCATAAAAAAGAAATATTACATGCTGCATCCTATGCAATCAAGAAACACACAGAAATATATTTGGATATAATAGATACAATCGATGAATATGAAGTCCCCAATTTGGGACCAAAACAAACAAAAATAATCATGCAAAAGTTTCCCCTTAGAGTTTTGAATAATTTTCGTAAATATGTGAACAATATACATCTTCCTACATTTGTAAAATTTTTAAAAAAAGAAGAGTTAAAAGATTTTTTGTTGAAACAATATAAAGATAAGAATATGCGGTATTGGTTCTGCTATGATAACTTAAAACATTTTATTTTAAATATGGCGAATGAAAACAGATTCAAATTTGTAAGAAAATTTATTATTGACAATAAGAAAGACAATGCAAATACTGTGATGCCTATGGAGGGTGAAAAATGTATACTCTTGAGTGTTACTGATGTTAAGAACTATAACAGTTTACAAAATATTTATCTCTGGTATGAGTTTGCCACTTTTGAAATTGCCTTTACAGATATAAAGAAGTTAATACAATCTGAATCATCACCCGCGGAACGCATTTCGATGCTTAATGTACTATTGAAGCCAGCATGTCGTAATAGGAAGTATATTACAGTATTACTACAGTATTTTCGCGACAAGCATATTAATGAGCCATTAAAATTTAAGATCAATTTTATAAATGAAGTACTTCACCAAGTGGATATACAAAGATTTGATAAAAAAACTTGGTGTATTCTCAATGAAATATTTTGCAGCATGGATGTATACAGTGAAAATGAAAGTAATATACAGTCATGCATAATTGCCATAATTGTGTACAAGACTATTTACAATGAGGTTATACCTGAATTATTAGAAAATAAATTTAACTTTGTTACTTTAAAGGAGTATAAGAAAAAATTAAATGCTGAAAATGGTGAAAAACTATTTAATTATTTATATACTATGACGGCAAAGAACATCATAAATTATAATTTGATCATAGAATCAGATTGTAAAAAGGCAGTTAAATGCATAAGGAACATATTTAACTTGATAAATGATTGGGAAAGACAACTTATTGACTATCCTTTAATCATTGAAAAAGTTAGAGAAATACTTAACTTTACAAAACAATTTTTATTTAATATTAACATGTCATTTGTTTATGATACCAAAAAATCATGGAGAAAATATTTCTTTGCTGACTCTCTTGATCTATGGCCTAAACAAGAAGCTTGTATAAATGCTTTAAAACATGATCCGAAACTGTTGTTGAAATGTAAAAAAGCAATGGAAGTTATATGTTGTGATGACAATGTATCTTTAAGGATTTTTTTAAATAAATTACGCACCTATTGGCCACAATCTATAGCTAAAGACATTATTTCCATATTTTTACAACAACTTAATTATAAAAGTGGTTTAAACGCAATTTTCCGTGGTCTTATTATTTTGATGCCTCAGAATGAACTAATTAATTTGGTATCAAAATATGCACCTATCGAAGAAAAAATAATATGGAATGAAAATGATGGCATTTTAATAAACATACGAAAAAACATTGCAAAAAATATACACTTCGCCAGACCGCAACTACCAATTGACATCATACTTTGTTATGGCAAAGGTGATTATTTGCAATTCATTGTTCCCGCCTTAAATTCTATATTATATAATATGAGCGTCAACAGCTCTCAAAAACACGTAAATAAACTTATTGAAGCTCCAGTTTCTTTACAAAAACACGGTATTCGAGTAGCTTGTAAAAAACTGAAAATTGAGGAAGTTACCATAATGTTGTCGGGTTTATGGAAAGACACTAAAAAT
This sequence comes from Baronia brevicornis, assembly GCA_031353405.1. Classification (NCBI taxonomy): domain Eukaryota; kingdom Metazoa; phylum Arthropoda; class Insecta; order Lepidoptera; family Papilionidae; genus Baronia; species Baronia brevicornis. The sequence goes on from JASFAT010004091.1 coordinate 15,157, forward strand.
AGTTCTATACGAGCCAACCTCTTCAAAAATACCTTCAAACTATTATGTAAAGAGAAGAATACATCTAAAATTGAGACAATTTGGTTATTATTAGATACATTCATTGACACGTTAACGACAAAAGAGAATAAATCAATTTATATCATATTAGGTAAAGTTGATCAAGTACCATGTTCTGTTAAAGTCGCTTTTTGGAAGAGAAGTTATAACTTTCTCAAAATTTTACCAGCTAAAGCGAAGTGCGATAGAATTTTACATAATGTTTTATGTAGTGCTGGTAATTTTATGGCAATCATAGACGTTGATTATTTTGCAAAAATATTTTTAGAGCGCTTCACGGAAACTTATACTAGGGAAACCAACTATGACTTATTTTTGGTATCACAGTGCATTTTATCTGGTAAAATAGCTGAAGTTCAAGACGAAAGATACAAAAAGCTTTTTCTTCCAATGATGGAACGAAGCATTGCTTCTTGGAATGTGTCATATAAAGACGAGAATTACGTTAGGAGAAATTTTTTCAAATTGTTTAAACATATGTGTGGAAATCTAAGAAACGCTTTGACTGTAACAAAAGTGGCAAACCCTGTTAACGTTTTTAAATCTATCCAATCATTTTTGGAGCAAAACTTATCACACGAAGAAAATTACACATTGCTAAGGATATCAAAATTTGCTACAGCAATAATAGAAGTCTTACATATGATAACAGTGAATGTTGAAAAAAAGAATGATTTATGTTCAGGCAAAACTGTCCATGACAATTGGAATGAATTCACGTTACGAGCGGCTCCAAATTTTAGCCAGAAATGCTTACAATATCTCAAAGAAGACATAGAATTATATTCTAGTTTGATTTATACAAATTTTGGAACTGGTATGAAAATAATATTTAATATCTTAAATATTAACGACTTTACAGTATTACAAATATTACAGTCAATGTTACAAACGGAAGTAAAAGAAAGCTATATGCTAGCATTAAATTTGATACCAAAACATTTGAGTGATGAAAATGAAAAAGCAAAGAGATCTGAAATCATCAACATGTTTCGCTCACATTCTTCACCTGAAGTAAGACATCACTACTATTGTTATTCAGAGAAAGAATATGTACAGTGATTAGAATTTTGAAATGTAATAAGTCAGCTTGTTACGTTACGTCTTGATAAAATGGTAGCTCTATATTACCAAAACCTTCTATGGACTTATTCAGTCAACTTAAAAATTCACGATACACGCATATATTTCATATCACTTTACTTATACACCTACCTTAATCAAGCTATATTGTATAAAATAAAATACGCTACCATAATTAAACAATGTAACTGATAATAATATAAGATTATAAATATGAAATGAAAACATTAAGTTGGCAGGAAAAGTCCCAATGACTTCTTTTACTTTTCGTGTACACATAATATTGTTTTTTGAATTTGTGTTTTCGCGGATCTTAGGAATAAGTTTAAAAAACACAGACAAAAATACGAAAAA
>JASFAT010002982.1:0-11401 GCA_031353405.1 Baronia brevicornis
ACGGCCGGAAGAGGAAGACCACGAAAAACGTACCTTGTCCAGATTGCTGAACTTTTTAAGAAAGGCCAGGTCAAGAGTACCCTCAACCGGCGGGCTTGCATGAGGAGAATAATGAGTGTGGAGGAAGCAAGGGAAGTATGCCGAGATCGTAGCAGATGGAGATCTGTGGTCTCTGCCTACCCTTACGGGAGACGGGCGTGACGATATGTATGTATGTAAAACTTTTGACTGTCCATATATTATTAATGTACCCGGCCAACTGCATACTTCTTTCTAATTATCAGACTTTAATCCTTTTGAGCATTTGTGGGGTGTTTTAGAAAATTCAATCAGAAAGACACAGGATTCAAATCGCAAAGTTCATCGAAGTTTTACAAAAATAAGGGGAAGAAATTTCTTTTACCATTACAAAAAATCTTGTCAATTCGATGCTACGAAGACTGTAGGTTTCCTGGTTTTGTGCCTATTCACCCCGCGATCTCTATTTACTCCGTTTTACGGCAATGTTTTGATTTTTCGTATAATAATTGTTAAATTTATTTATTAGTATCATTTTCTCCAGCTCATCCTGAAATTATATATACGTACATGATATACCTATTTCTACCATTTACGACCGACACTTTAACGAAACGAGACTGGCATCAGTTTTATTAAGTGAGTCTGTCGAAGCTCATGGATCATTTATTGGCATCGGTAAAAATGTTACTACCGACAATTTATTTTTTCTGTTGTTCTCTGACTACAAAGATTTTACAGAAAAAAATTCTTTGGTTGGAACCATCTCCCAAAATAAGGGAGAACTGCCAAAACCCCCAAAAATAAAACTGATAAAATGAAACGCTTTTCAGTGCAACTTTACTCATCAAATAATTCGACTTTTAAAAAAATTTATAAAATTTACTTTTATAAATTGTAAAAAAGTACTTTTATTAAGTTTGTGGCATAAATTTGTACAAGTGGAAAATATAAATAAACGACTTCCGGAAACAATTAAATTTTACAACAACAAAATTTGGGGTGGATATGACTGACCAAATGATGAGAAAATATAGTGTGTAATGTGCCTAATCGCCTATACACGTATTTCATTATCGATTTGATCGAAATAAACGCATGCATACAAATATTTAAACGACAGATAAAAATATTTCACGGGGAGGTTTTTTATTCCTGTTAGGAGAAGAACTTGCGGCTGAGTATAAAAAACTTCATGAAAAAACAACAAACACAGCTCCATCTTCAACAGCCTTTTGTAAAATCACTTCCTTTTCAAAAAGGGAAAAAGTGCGAAGTAAAGTATTGCTCCGGTAATAGAGAATAGAAGGAGGAGAAGTAGAAGAGAATAAGGAAATATTTTTTAAAGCCTTTTTTATGATTATTAAAAATGTGCGCCCAAACGCAAAGGTGTTAAAAGACACCTTTTGGTAGAAATGGTACATTACCTATACAAAGGATCACAATTAATAACAGTAGCAAGTTTGAATGATTATAAACAGTGAAGACAAAAATTCAAAAGTGAATAGAGTGAATGAACATTTTATTCGACTTCATGTAAAATTCTACGTATCACTTCAATGAATCGCTATTAAGTTGCATGGTATTGAAACAAAAGCAAGTTTTTAGTACTTCCTTATTTGGCAAAGTCCTATACCCATTGCTGGACGTGGGCTTCGCCTGTAAGTAGGGAGGTTTGCTCACAATTCAAAATCCAAGATTTAAGATTACTTATTATTAATAATATTGATTCATCTCTTGTTAGGATTACCATGACTTTTACGACAGCAATCATGACATGAACCTAAGCTCGATAGAAACTTATAAATTTATTGTAATTAAAAAATCTAAAATTATGAAATAAGTTCAGTATATAACTACTGTAAGAGGTAGTATCTTAACTGTGAAGTGATGCAACAGGAGTCTGGTTTAATACTCTCTTTGCTATACCAAGTGGACCTATTATATATACAACTGATGAATGGCGGGAGAAGAGCGCGGGGTGCGGGAGACGCCGTTGTGCCTGCACGTGTGCAGCAACAAAGCGCGTTCCACGAATGCGGAGAATCAAAGCGCATTCCACGAATGCGGCGTAACAAAGCGCATTCCGCAAGTGCGTAGTAACAAAGCTTGTTCCGCGAATTTGTTCTTGAAGTTATATTCTGTAGCAGGTAGCTACACTACTATAAAAGCTTCGCAATATTTTATTTCTAATTTACACTGATTTTAGTTGTTCTGTTTCAAGTATGAGTAATAGTTTATTGGAACTATATCTTCAATAGCTTCGGCATTTCGGCTTCGGCTTCAAAAAGCACCAGCTAATCTATAAATAAGTATCTTGATTTTTAGTTTCACGTATCCAGTTTCTGCCTGCCACACTACGTAAATTGTTATTTCAATTAGCTTTCACTTCAATGGCTCATGCTATTTTGCCAAAATATGCTAATTTTATTTCCACTAGACTGTTGCTTAAATATTTTAGAAGAAGTCTTTTATTTTTTAAATTTATTTTATGACAAAAATCAATTTCTACATTACATTCATTGGTATCATATCGGTATGAACTGTGTCAAAATAATCTTGTATAAATAGATTTACTACCATAAGATAGTTTTGGTTTTTAAAGATTACTTAGATTTATTTTGAATAACACATGTAGTTTATACGTTTCTTTATATGTATTCATAATTGCAAAATTCGACATGAATTACTTTATTACTTTAAATAACAACTTTGTATATAACTTATTACATAAAAAAAAATGTTCGTTAAATCTGTGGCAAATTACGATATAAAATATAATAAAAACGATGGCCACCTTTAAATAATTAGTGGACATAAAATAGAGAAAAACAAATTAATGATTAGTTTTCGACATTAGACAAAAAAATATTACAAAATTTTAAAAATTATCTGATTTACTATTAGAGCATATTTTTGACACCATTTTACCTTTATCTTACTTATTTAAATTAAAATACTTAATTTGAATGGCTGAATCAAAGTTGCTATTATGTTGACATTCAATATGGCGGTATGTCGTCAGTGTTGTGCTGTGTTGTGGTGAGATTTGTTAATTTAAGAATTTTGTGTTTACGTTAATTAAAATTTGAGTTTCTTTTTATAAAAATTAGTTACCAGTGAGTAGTCAAAGTGAGCTGTCTTACTTGTTCAAGCAATATTTGCGTAATACCGGAGTGTTAGCGAACGTCGTTTAATTCGTTCCCATCGTACGATCGAGCGTCTGATACCTACCTAGATAGCATAAAATGTAGACCAATATTCAGATGCGACGCTTTGTTTTATCTAATATTTAAGTAACTACATTTTCAAAGTTGTTTATACATCAGACTTGTAAAATTTGCGGTATGGAATATTTTAATTTTGCTTAATAACATTTATTATGAATTAAAAGAAAACATCATTTTTATATTTATTACAATTAAATAGCTCCGTTTAGGTACTGTATAGTTTTTGTAAAAAAGATTATTCTATTTTAATGAATTCATGTTTATATATAAACTTGGACTACTTTTTGGACATATTTTGTTTCTTACATTTAATTCAGCTTAAATATAAAAAAAAATTGTCTTTTGAAGGCGGATCCTTATATTTGTCTATATAAATATATATGACGCGTATGCTTATAGGGTATAAAATATATATTGTTTTTGAACATTCTTTATCCTTTTACATTACATTATAAAAATTGCATATATTATTTTGCATTGAAGAATTAGAAAAACGGATAACATCTAAATATTAGGTAGACAAGAGTAACAAAATTGAACAGTTTTATTGAAAGAAGTCAGTGTGTGATTGCCCCAATTCAGCAAACATTGAAGACATCTGAGGATTTAGTGTAACATATATACAGAACTAGGTATATTGTTTTAACAGTGATATTGGTGTTTAAATTGTGAATTTGGCTTAGACATTCAACTGTGGTGCATTGAGAGAAATAGAATATGTGATTTGATTGGTATTTTGTATAGTTATTCCTTTATATAAGATATAAACACCATACAATTACATTTTTCTGTGATATATTGGTACATAATACTGAGTTTTAGACTTGTATATAAAGAAAACATTAAGTTATAATGTCCAGTAATCCTCAGTGGAAGATGTTCCAACCGCCAGATTCACACTCTACACCATTGCAGGATATATTAGATCTTCAGCATCCCAATATGCAAGCAAAACAAGTTTTTCGTTCTGGTAAGTGTAGTTTTTAAATCTAAATTTAAGGAAATTTTACGTAGATATGTATCATAACTTTGAACTATTAGTAGTTAAGCTTGTCTTATATTTTAATATAAATATAATTTTTACCAGTCTCTTAAAAATGAATGAGTATTCATATTTAAGACCCTAGATCAAAGAACAAAAGTCAGATAAAGTTTTCAAAATAATTACTGTAGTTTGCTTACAAACAAAAAATCAGTTGTGTGGAAAATGGTTGTGCAAAATTAAAAAATGAGCTATGTACTGGTGTGACAGAAAACAATAATAAAACAAAATGTAAAACAAGCCAGGGCAGAACAGCCTCCATAAGCAGCACTTGTTCACAAGTTGACGCATGTGGCAGCCATTGCCCTCTTCAACCATTTTAAAGAGAGGAGGACCCCACACACGCAATGTGATTATTGTATTTTTGTTTCTAATATTATTGTTAAAATTAATAGTATTATTAGTTGTAAAATTATTGTTTGTATAATATAGATTCTTGTTGCTATATGTATATGTTATATTAATTGTAATTACATTTATATAAATGATTATGATTTAATGATAATAAATATTAAGAGGTGACCGAACAAATATAATTTATTAAAATCCTTTCTTAATCACCAACTTTTTGATACATTTCCTTTTTGCATCTATACATTTTGGTGTCTTCTTAATAACTTCTGTATAATGCTGAACTATGTTATGGGTCATTATGTTGTTAAACAATAAATCCATTTCCAATTAATCTTAAACCAGACAATGATATTTTGCTGTTATAATGTGCTTTATACTGCTCACTTTTCACAATTCCATCAACTGGGACGAAATCTCCAGTTCCATGTGCAGAGAAGCGTCTCCAGACTATAATGGAACCACCACCACGCTTGACTGTTGGCACCACACAGCCTGGCATCATCTTTTCCTCTGCGTAATGTCGAATAAAATTTGCTGTTATGAACTCAATATTTCAAATATGAATTCATCTGTCTAAACAACTTTTTAAAGTCTTCAGTCCAGTCTCATATTATCATACATAGAGAGTAAGGGCACACTGCAATCGTTTCTTTTTGTTTTGTTGCTTTAGTGGTGGTTTTTGAATGGTGACTTGACCAAATAACATCTCTCAGTATTCTTTTTAATGTAGTCAATGACACAGGTTTCGATCGGGATTTGTTCACTTCTACGTGAATTTTTAGTGTTTTTAGGCATATATTCCGCTTGCTGGTAACAACAATGAATGTATCCTCGTTAGAAGTGGTAGTAAGTGGCTCTCGACCTTCCCAAACGTGAACATACTTGATTATACCATAACTGTTTTACTCAACAAAGGCAAATTTGAACATGCGATTGTCTCTTAACCTAAGATGTTGAAAACCTATGTTCATAACACAATAACCCACTACAAGGACACTGGCAGTAATCAAGTATGTTCACGTTTGGGAAGGTCGAGAGCCACTTACTACCACTTCTAACGAGGATACATTCATTGTTGTTACCAGCAAGCGGAATATATGCCTAAAAACACTAAAAATTCACGTAGAAGTGAACAAATCCCGATCGAAACCTGTGTCATTGACTACATTAAAAAGAATACTGAGAGATGTTATTTGGTCAAGTCACCATTCAAAAACCACCACTAAAGCAACAAAACAAAAAGAAACGATTGCAGTGTGCCCTTACTCTCTATGTATGATAATATGAGACTGGACTGAAGACTTTAAAAAGTTGTTTAGACAGATGAATTCATATTTGAAATATTGAGTTCATAACAGCAAATTTTATTCGACATTACGCAGAGGAAAAGATGATGCCAGGCTGTGTGGTGCCAACAGTCAAGCGTGGTGGTGGTTCCATTATAGTCTGGAGACGCTTCTCTGCACATGGAACTGGAGATTTCGTCCCAGTTGATGGAATTGTGAAAAGTGAGCAGTATAAAGCACATTATAACAGCAAAATATCATTGTCTGGTTTAAGATTAATTGGAAATGGATTTATTGTTTAACAACATAATGACCCATAACATAGTTCAGCATTATACAGAAGTTATTAAGAAGACACCAAAATGTATAGATGCAAAAAGGAAATGTATCAAAAAGTTGGTGATTAAGAAAGGATTTTAATAAATTATATTTGTTCGGTCACCTCTTAATATTTATTATCATTAAATCATAATCATTTATATAAATGTAATTACAATTAATATAACATATACATATAGCAACAAGAATCTATATTATACAAACAATAATTTTACAACTAATAATACTATTAATTTTAACAATAATATTAGAAACAAAAATACAATAATCACATTGCGTGTGTGGGGTCCTCCTCTCTTTAAAATGGTTGAAGAGGGCAATGGCTGCCACATGCGTCAACTTGTGAACAAGTGCTGCTTATGGAGGCTGTTCTGCCCTGGCTTGTTTTACATTTTGTTTTATTATTGTTTTCTGTCACACCAGTACATAGCTCATTTTTTAATTTTGCACAACCATTTTCCACACAACTGATTTTTTGTTTGTAAGCAAACTACAGTAATTATTTTGAAAACTTTATCTGACTTTTGTTCTTTGATCTAGGGTCTTAAATATGAATACTCATTCATTTTTAAGAGACTGGTAAAAATTATATTTATATTAAAATATAAGACAAGCTTAACTACTAATAGTTCAAAGTTATGATACATATCTACGTAAAATTTCCTTAAATTTAGATTTAAAAACTACACTTACCAGAACGAAAAACTTGTTTTGCTTGCATATTGGGATGCTGAAGATCTAATATATCCTGCAATGGTGTAGAGTGTGAATCTGGCGGTTGGAACATCTTCCACTGAGGATTACTGGACATTATAACTTAATGTTTTCTTTATATACAAGTCTAAAACTCAGTATTATGTACCAATATATCACAGAAAAATGTAATTGTATGGTGTTTATATCTTATATAAAGGAATAACTATACAAAATACCAATCAAATCACATATTCTATTTCTCTCAATGCACCACAGTTGAATGTCTAAGCCAAATTCACAATTTAAACACCAATATCACTGTTAAAACAATATACCTAGTTCTGTATATATGTTACACTAAATCCTCAGATGTCTTCAATGTTTGCTGAATTGGGGCAATCACACACTGACTTCTTTCAATAAAACTGTTCAATTTTGTTACTCTTGTCTACCTAATATTTAGATGTTATCCGTTTTTCTAATTCTTCAATGCAAAATAATATATGCAATTTTTATAATGTAATGTAAAAGGATAAAGAATGTTCAAAAACAATATATATTTTATACCCTATAAGCATACGCGTCATATATATTTATATAGACAAATATAAGGATCCGCCTTCAAAAGACAATTTTTTTTTATATTTAAGCTGAATTAAATGTAAGAAACAAAATATGTCCAAAAAGTAGTCCAAGTTTATATATAAACATGAATTCATTAAAATAGAATAATCTTTTTTACAAAAACTATACAGTACCTAAACGGAGCTATTTAATTGTAATAAATATAAAAATGATGTTTTCTTTTAATTCATAATAAATGTTATTAAGCAAAATTAAAATATTCCATACCGCAAATTTTACAAGTCTGATGTATAAACAACTTTGAAAATGTAGTTACTTAAATATTAGATAAAACAAAGCGTCGCATCTGAATATTGGTCTACATTTTATGCTATCTAGGTAGGTATCAGACGCTCGATCGTACGATGGGAACGAATTAAACGACGTTCGCTAACACTCCGGTATTACGCAAATATTGCTTGAACAAGTAAGACAGCTCACTTTGACTACTCACTGGTAACTAATTTTTATAAAAAGAAACTCAAATTTTAATTAACGTAAACACAAAATTCTTAAATTAACAAATCTCACCACAACACAGCACAACACTGACGACATACCGCCATATTGAATGTCAACATAATAGCAACTTTGATTCAGCCATTCAAATTAAGTATTTTAATTTAAATAAGTAAGATAAAGGTAAAATGGTGTCAAAAATATGCTCTAATAGTAAATCAGATAATTTTTAAAATTTTGTAATATTTTTTTGTCTAATGTCGAAAACTAATCATTAATTTGTTTTTCTCTATTTTATGTCCACTAATTATTTAAAGGTGGCCATCGTTTTTATTATATTTTATATCGTAATTTGCCACAGATTTAACGAACATTTTTTTTTATGTAATAAGTTATATACAAAGTTGTTATTTAAAGTAATAAAGTAATTCATGTCGAATTTTGCAATTATGAATACATATAAAGAAACGTATAAACTACATGTGTTATTCAAAATAAATCTAAGTAATCTTTAAAAACCAAAACTATCTTATGGTAGTAAATCTATTTATACAAGATTATTTTGACACAGTTCATACCGATATGATACCAATGAATGTAATGTAGAAATTGATTTTTGTCATAAAATAAATTTAAAAAATAAAAGACTTCTTCTAAAATATTTAAGCAACAGTCTAGTGGAAATAAAATTAGCATATTTTGGCAAAATAGCATGAGCCATTGAAGTGAAAGCTAATTGAAATAACAATTTACGTAGTGTGGCAGGCAGAAACTGGATACGTGAAACTAAAAATCAAGATACTTATTTATAGATTAGCTGGTGCTTTTTGAAGCCGAAGCCGAAATGCCGAAGCTATTGAAGATATAGTTCCAATAAACTATTACTCATACTTGAAACAGAACAACTAAAATCAGTGTAAATTAGAAATAAAATATTGCGAAGCTTTTATAGTAGTGTAGCTACCTGCTACAGAATATAACTTCAAGAACAAATTCGCGGAACAAGCTTTGTTACTACGCACTTGCGGAATGCGCTTTGTTACGCCGCATTCGTGGAATGCGCTTTGATTCTCCGCATTCGTGGAACGCGCTTTGTTGCTGCACACGTGCAGGCACAACGGCGTCTCCCGCACCCCGCGCTCTTCTCCCGCCATTCATCAGTTGTATATATAATAGGTCCACTTGGTATAGCAAAGAGAGTATTAAACCAGACTCCTGTTGCATCACTTCACAGTTAAGATACTACCTCTTACAGTAGTTATATACTGAACTTATTTCATAATTTTAGATTTTTTAATTACAATAAATTTATAAGTTTCTATCGAGCTTAGGTTCATGTCATGATTGCTGTCGTAAAAGTCATGGTAATCCTAACAAGAGATGAATCAATATTATTAATAATAAGTAATCTTAAATCTTGGATTTTGAATTGTGAGCAAACCTCCCTACTTACAGGCGAAGCCCACGTCCAGCAATGGGTATAGGACTTTGCCAAATAAGGAAGTACTAAAAACTTGCTTTTGTTTCAATACCATGCAACTTAATAGCGATTCATTGAAGTGATACGTAGAATTTTACATGAAGTCGAATAAAATGTTCATTCACTCTATTCACTTTTGAATTTTTGTCTTCACTGTTTATAATCATTCAAACTTGCTACTGTTATTAATTGTGATCCTTTGTATAGGTAATGTACCATTTCTACCAAAAGGTGTCTTTTAACACCTTTGCGTTTGGGCGCACATTTTTAATAATCATAAAAAAGGCTTTAAAAAATATTTCCTTATTCTCTTCTACTTCTCCTCCTTCTATTCTCTATTACCGGAGCAATACTTTACTTCGCACTTTTTCCCTTTTTGAAAAGGAAGTGATTTTACAAAAGGCTGTTGAAGATGGAGCTGTGTTTGTTGTTTTTTCATGAAGTTTTTTATACTCAGCCGCAAGTTCTTCTCCTAACAGGAATAAAAAACCTCCCCGTGAAATATTTTTATCTGTCGTTTAAATATTTGTATGCATGCGTTTATTTCGATCAAATCGATAATGAAATACGTGTATAGGCGATTAGGCACATTACACACTATATTTTCTCATCATTTGGTCAGTCATATCCACCCCAAATTTTGTTGTTGTAAAATTTAATTGTTTCCGGAAGTCGTTTATTTATATTTTCCACTTGTACAAATTTATGCCACAAACTTAATAAAAGTACTTTTTTACAATTTATAAAAGTAAATTTTATAAATTTTTTTAAAAGTCGAATTATTTGATGAGTAAAGTTGCACTGAAAAGCGTTTCATTTTATCAGTTTTATTTTTGGGGGTTTTGGCAGTTCTCCCTTATTTTGGGAGATGGTTCCAACCAAAGAATTTTTTTCTGTAAAATCTTTGTAGTCAGAGAACAACAGAAAAAATAAATTGTCGGTAGTAACATTTTTACCGATGCCAATAAATGATCCATGAGCTTCGACAGACTCACTTAATAAAACTGATGCCAGTCTCGTTTCGTTAAAGTGTCGGTCGTAAATGGTAGAAATAGGTATATCATGTACGTATATATAATTTCAGGATGAGCTGGAGAAAATGATACTAATAAATAAATTTAACAATTATTATACGAAAAATCAAAACATTGCCGTAAAACGGAGTAAATAGAGATCGCGGGGTGAATAGGCACAAAACCAGGAAACCTACAGTCTTCGTAGCATCGAATTGACAAGATTTTTTGTAATGGTAAAAGAAATTTCTTCCCCTTATTTTTGTAAAACTTCGATGAACTTTGCGATTTGAATCCTGTGTCTTTCTGATTGAATTTTCTAAAACACCCCACAAATGCTCAAAAGGATTAAAGTCTGATAATTAGAAAGAAGTATGCAGTTGGCCGGGTACATTAATAATATATGGACAGTCAAAAGTTTTACATACATACATATCGTCACGCCCGTCTCCCGTAAGGGTAGGCAGAGACCACAGATCTCCATCTGCTACGATCTCGGCATACTTCCCTTGCTTCCTCCACACTCATTATTCTCCTCATGCAAGCCCGCCGGTTGAGGGTACTCTTGACCTGGCCTTTCTTAAAAAGTTCAGCAATCTGGACAAGGTACGTTTTTCGTGGTCTTCCTCTTCCGGCCGTTCCATCTACATTCGCAAGGTAAATTTCTTTTGCCAGTCGTCTTTCATCCATCCTCTCTATATGTCTTCTTTCATCCATTTCCAAGTCGTCTTTCATCCATCTAAGCATCCCTTTTTCTACTTTTGTCACAACACCTTTTATCGCTCTCTTATATCTTCCTTTCTTATTCTATCATTCAAGGTTACACCACACATACTTCTTAATTCTCTCATTTCCACCGC
>JASFAT010002382.1:707500-798806 GCA_031353405.1 Baronia brevicornis
CAGGATTTTCGCAAAGTAATGCCTGACACAAACCATCCTACTATTAATTAAATTTAATTAGTTAATAATTTAATTAATTAATTAAAGGGTGGCCAATGACGAGGTTCTCCGACAAGTCAAGCAAAAACGTGAACTTTTGCAGACCGTCAAAGGTAGAAAAGTTGCTTACCTGGATCATAACATGAGACATGACAGGTACAAATTGCTGCAACTAATCACAATGGAAAAAATCGCGGGCGAAAGACAATTTGGTCGAAAAAGAAAGTCTTGGCTACGTAATATCAGGGAGTGGACCGGGATAGCGAGTGCTCCAGAACTGCTGCACCTCGCGAAGAAGGAGGAAACTTGTGCTGAATTGACTGCCAACCTTCGCAAGTCGGAGAGGCACTCTTAGAAGAAGAAGAATGAATTAATATTTGAAAAGCCTGTATTAACATCAAGTGTCATCCACGAAAAGTTTAAAAAAATGTATTTGAAACTTGAGTGGATGAATAAAAAGTAATTTATTGAATATTGAAAATTTTAAAAGGTTATATATTTTGTAAATACACATATATAAGGAGAGTGTGAACTAAAGTTTTCTGAGAAGAATTGCAGAAAGAGTATGCCTACATGGTACAAGGGCTGATAAATTGACCCAGTAGGTACACAGGAGTTGAGTTATTACCTATTTATGTACATTCTGTGTGCGTAGTTATGTTGTTCTCTCAGAGGGTTGCAGTTCATTACGGAATCTGTCAAAGCGGAAAGAGTGGAGGTTTTCATGGAACTAGTTCCTAGAGTTTTCCTAGAGTTCTGTTCCACCGTGTAGAATTTTCCCGGAATAGATAAAGAATTTATTACGAGTAAATTTGTCTTGTCTATACTGAATGTATGTACGAGCTTAAAGTATGCGAGTGTAAAAACATCTCTGTATTTTAGTTTCAAATGCGTTTTGATGTTTATGTTACTAAAACATTAGGAAATGAGAAATGATTGGATTTTTTTTGACATAGTTCGATGTTCCAATGTCTGACATGGAATTTCTTAACTTATGTAGAACTGGATATTAACTTACCTTGCTTATTCAAGACTGATAAGTAATCCATCCTGTCTCATCATACGTGACTCAACATACACACATACAGGTGGTCTCGTATCAGTGTAAGAAGATAATTCATACTTATGATTTAACCCAAGAGCAATATAATTTATTTATTTATTTTGTAAGTGATAGAGCTACGCTGCAGACGAATACTTTGTCAAGAATGGCATACTATTTGTCTGTAGCATGAATGGGCCGGCTCGTCCGGGGAAGTACCACACTCCCGCAGAAAATCGGCGTCTGAGTGGTAGCTTAGCTATCGCACTTCGTACGGTGAGCGGCCAAGTTCCGGAGGCTCAAAACCCTCCCCCCTCCCTCTACCTCTCTCCTTCCCATTCCCACTTCCATAATGACACTTTCCTTAAAGGTTAGCAACGCTAACGCTTCCGCACTGCCTATGGCGCTGCGGAATATATATATATATATATATATATATATATATATATATATATATATATATATATATATATATATATATATATATATATACTAGCTTTTCCCTATTCGCTCGCGTGGAATTTGGTCTGCCACATTAAGTTTCGTGACAGATCATTTTAAATATTTTTTTTTTTACTTATTTTATGGTTCACAATTTTGGTCGTAGTACTTTTAGTACGTAGTTAATTTTGGTCGTAGGCTTCCACATAAACGGTAAATATATACTGTCACGGACTTTTATTTACAACGGTTCAAGACAAACAATCCTACGGTACATCAACTTTGTGTAACTCCAATGGTTTAGGCAGCGTACGCCAAGATAGCTCTCAGAGGCCACATTTTTTTCCCACTTAATTGACATGTATCGTTATATTACGACCAAAATTACATAAAATCATTACAAACTGTAGTCTATACATATCGGAATAACGTATAACCTACATTACTATAAAGTTTCATCCAAATCCGTCCAGTACTTTTTTCGTGAAAGAGTAACAAACATACATCCATACGCACAAACTTTCGCATTTATAATATTAAGTAGGACTTTTTTTTCGAGTTTTTTTTTTTATAAGCGAATATTTGACCTATTCACTTATCTCTATGATATTATTAGGCCATAAAAACAGGATATGATCTGCCTACAACCCATTGTTGCAATATAGAATTACAGGGCCGATGACCCACACAAAGTTCATAGAACGGCTTTGTGTGATTCGTCTATAACAGAAATGGTATACGGACGCTGGAGCGATTTGACAGGACACGTAATTATAGATCGCCACGTCAAAGGCGTCTCATCTCCGCTTGATCAAGGTTAATTATGGTAATCATTGATAAATTTATCAGCGTAGCCATAAATGAAACAATAAAAATGGAAAAATATTCGCTTCTCACATATTGGAAAACTGAGAGGGAGAGTAATAAGAGTTTTTAGTTCCAGAAAAAAATGGCAAAATCCAAGCTGATCTACAAACAAACCATTTATTGTTTGGAATATAAGCGAACGGTAAAGTTTTCTTTTCAACTAAATGATACTGATTTTCAATTAAGATCCTGGTATTTGACATCAAATTGTTTTTATGTATTAAAATAGTATTTGATATGAGATATTTCTTTCCGGATAAGTGGCGATCCAGTATGGTGTGAGTTTCCCCATATTTCATACCACGCATCACCACTCTATGGAACCAGCTGCCATCGGGCGTTATTTTCGAATCCACAACATTAAAGCCTTCAAAATACAAGCCTACTCATATTTTAAAGACCGGCAACGCAATTATGATGCATATAACTAACTAACTTTGTTGGCGCAGCGACCCAAAATGGATCTTGACCTCCGAACAGATCTTACGCCACTTTGCCCTGTCCTGCGCCACCTTCTGCCAGTTACTGACTGAATGTTGCGCAAGTCATCTTCAATCACGTCTCTCTAGCGGTACCTGGGGCGCTCCACAGGACGTCATCCAGTTGGGCGACCCACATACGCTCTCTTGACTGCACGATCATCCCCCATCCTCTCCACGTATCATCATCATCATATGATAATCATCATCTTATGATGCCTATGGTGCTATAAATATTTTCGGACGGCGTTGATTGCTTTGTATTAGGTGATACACTTGTTTGCTTCCCTGTCCCATAACAAAAAAAAAACTCTGTCATATATACATATATATATGTATGTATACCAAATCAGTAATAAACCAGTTCCATTATACGAAGGTTGCGTGCGTTATATATTTGTTAAGAACTTATATGTGGCAACGAAGGTAGGATATATTACAGTACATATAATTGTTTTTCCACAGCGCATAAATTACCCTCTATGCATTTCACTCAGTTGGGGCTCCTGCCTACGATGTCAGTGGTCGCGAGTTCGATTCCCGCATGGGAACAAATATATGTATCGCCTAAAGATATTTATTCCGAGTCTGGTTACCCCGCCAATACGCACTGGGCAAGAATGGTGGAAATGTTGATCCTCTAAAAATGGGGAGGTCCGTGCCCATACAGTGGGACATATTTGGGTGTGAAGAAAAATAAGATACTATAATTTTTTGTTATGGGATAGGAAGGCAAACGAGCAGACGTGTCACCTGATGGAAAAATCCGCAGTACCATAAGCAGTACAAAAGCGTTACCGGCCTTATACAAAATTGTAGGCTTCTTTTTTGAAGGTTCCAATGTCGTACGACGTCGTTGTACCAGCTATCTCCAGCAGTCGTGTACACCCGCTGGAGGTAGCTGTAGCTGGTTTCACGGAGTAGCTAGTGATGCGTGGAAAGACGTTTCTAGAAAAACGAACCGTAGTGGGATGAAACGTTTCTAATACAATTTTAAAATTAAACACCGTAATTTTATCTATACCATGGGTTTCTTTTCATTTACTTTTGCTATAAGATATTCAATTAGGTAATAAATTAAATGTAGCAATAACTTGTGTACCGTCTGCGTACATTTAATTTCGTTCTATACATATATAATCTGTGTATGTCATGACATTCGCCTCTCAGCGGGTTACCATTAATTGCGGAGTTTGTCAAAGAGGTAACAGCGAAGGTTTCCACGGAACTAGTTAATACAACTGTCCCGGTCTATTCAGTTCCAGCGAGTTGCCTCGTCCCGGAACAGATTAAATATTAATCCCATTTATCGTGTCTGCGTGGAATGAAACGTCGGGCTAAGAAGGACCTTCTGTTTAGATTTTCCGCTTTACAATTTGTTTAATACGAGTACTTTTATTTTAATGGCAGTTTTAAAATACATTGGTACTGCTCAGCTGGGTTTCGTGGTAGCTTTAAATACACTGCAACTAAGTGTTGGAACAATTTACCCCCACCTCTTTGTGACTTCCATAATATGTTTATTTAAAAATACAAAAATCTAATTTTAAGTATGCAAACAGGAACTTGTTCTTCTGGTTGCGATGAATTTATTACATAATTTAGTTGGTTTTCATTTTATTGTATTGTATGTGTATTTATGTGTACACATACACATGTGTATAAGTAGCTATATATATGGATGTATGTGTATTTAAGTGTGTCAGTATGAATTTCGTCTCTATGGTCCGCGATCTGACCACGTTGGTTCTTGCTGAATACCAGCGCCAGGTGGTCCAATAGAACGCCCGGCATATGCTGAGCAAGAACCATTTTATGACACTTGTTAGGTTAAAATTATTTTATTTATGTTTTGTATTATAATATTTTTAAGGTTTTAATTTTAGCTTTTTAAAAGAAATGTGTCATAAATACAGTATTTTTTCTATTCTATTCTATTTAGATTGATTAGCACGTTCATTACGCAATGATAAACAGTAAGTTTCATCTGGTGTGGTGGCGGTCCAATGATATATCGAGAAATATTAAAGGAAGGTATTAAAGCTCTATTGACTTTGAAAATTGACTTTTAATAATGCTATTAAAAACCTAATGAATTGTTTTTTTATGGGATAGGAAGGCAAACGAGCAAGCGTGTCGCCTGATGGAAAGCGATCGACGCCGCCCATAGGCATCCGCAGTTCCATAGGCAGTTCGGAAGCATCCGCCTGTAAGGAAAATGTTATTATGGGAGGGGGGAATTGGGGAAGGGAGGGACTGTGCCTCCAGAACTCAATCGCTCACCGGAAGAATCGCGGCAGCTACACTCAGACGTCGGTTTTCTACGGAAGTGGGAGACAAATAATATGCCATTCGTGACAAAGTAAACGTCTGCAGCGTGGCTCTACCACTCTTAGCGTACTTACGATGATCCTATAATCGCCGTCTGTTAGAGCAATGCTCGTGGAAGCAAAAGAAACCGAATCTGATATTTCGCAACGCCTGCCCGAGCAGTTGTCCGACAAAATTAAAATTTATCACGTAATTAAAGGGGGGTACCGTCTTAACAGCAGTCGTAAACTTACATCACTGTAATGGCGGATTAAATTATAATGACAAAACTTTGTATTCAGTGGCTATGCATATTTATTTATTGCTATCCCGTCCAGTCGTGCCACAGAGCAGCGAACCAAATAGCAAACATTTATTTTATTGGAATAGAAAGCGAACGGCTTAGTGGCGGGGCCCTCCGCTCACGGAGTCAATGGTCGCGGGTTCGTTTCCCCATCGGAATAAATGTATATATGGATTTATAAATATTTATTCCGAGTCTGGTAACTCCCCCAATCCGCATTCCCGTTCCTGCCCTTTCCTTTCTTCTCTATCCTTTCCCTTCCTCCCCGCCAATCCACGGTCTGCCGTGCCAAATGATGCATGGCTAAGAGCGAGCTTAGTCGCAAGCGTGCTGACAGTCCCAGAATCGGGCTGGCTGTACTATGGTGCCTTACCTAAGCATGCAGGGCTGTGCTGAGGCTGACCTCCATCCTCCCTTGCGGCTCGTGGGATTTACTAAAACGAATTTAATATATCTAATTTGTTGAAAAAATGACGGCGACGTGGTTCACCACCCGTCACGTCCTGATTCTCACGAGGGCGAGAAGCGACAAATGGAGAGCCGTTTCGCTGCGATGAAGGGTAGCGAATGGAGCTCTGTGGTCTCTGCCAATCCCTGCTGGAGATAGGCGTGAAAACATAAAAATATATATATATATATATATATATATATATATATTATATATATATATATATATATATATATATATATATATATATATATATATATATATATATATATATATATACACATATATATATATATATATATATATATATATATATATATATATATATAATAGAAAACGGACGAGCAAGCGTATTGCATTAGTCAAAGGAATCATAGCAACCCTATGTACACTTTTTTGTATGAAAAAAACATATTCTATAAAAAACGATACTTGGCTCCGTTATTTGTACGTTTTAGTAATAAACATTTATCTTGCAAATCGAATTATCTATCTTTTATTATCTATCCATAGACATTCGTTACATCAGAGGTATTGTATAAACGTCACCGGACTTTAAGAAAGATATAGGCTTTTTGTTAGAGTACTATTAAGAGCTGGGCTTCGGGGATCGGAAAAATGAAATCGGCCACTAGTTTAAGTTTAAGTTATACTTATCTTTACTTTACTTCTAGTATTTTCTTCCGATCTTCCACCGTATTCATCCTTAACTCCCACTTCTACGCACCGTCGCCCCTTTTTATAGGTAACACGATCGAAAGTTCTAGCATTCCAAAAGTCGAGAATGTTCCGGCAATCTGTAGTCTTTTCTAGGCATCGCCCTGTCTCTTTTCCGCGCGCAGCTATTTTCTATTAACTGTTCTTGTCACGCATTGACGGACATCTTGTTAATTTATTTTTAAAAAATTGCAATGGCTTGCTTGACCGCAACTCTTCAAATAACTCTAGAACTAGCTAGCTTTATAATAGAAGAAAGGAAAACGAGCAATCATCACACCTGCAATACTAAGAGCAATACAAATGTGTTGTCTACAGTAGTTGGCCGCAATAACAAAGAATAGTTTCATCCCCACCATCTGGATTGGATGAATGGGGATTCAATACGGTGAGTTTTTCCCGAAACTTCTTTCAACGCACCACTACCCTGTGCAACCAGCTACCTCCAGAGGTGTTTCGAATACGATACGACAGTAGATCTTTCAAAAAACAAGCTGCACATTTCTCAAAGACCAGCAACGCTTCCGCGATACCGATGGCACTGCAGATGTGTGTAAGCGACTTTGATTGCTTTTCATCAGATGAGACAGCTCCTCCATTGTCTTCCTTCCCAATAAAAAAATCACACATAAAAAAATTATTAAAAGTAAAGGATAATTTGGTTCGCTGCTCTGTGGCCAAAACGGACGCAAGACTATAAAGGCAATAAACTCCAGATTTCTGCCAGTTATAACTCTCTAGACAATGGAGTCATTGGCTACTTGATACAGTTTAAACAATACCATTTTGTTTATACTAAATTGAAAGTGAAAATTGAAGTAAAATATTAATGGCCTGTACTACTGATTAAGGATCTTAAGGATCACACTAATAACATATACCATGGAAGTATTTTTGTAATGTTCTAATGACATATGATGGAGCAATTCTGCAGGTGAATATTTATGTGGTTATAAATCTAATCTCAGTAGAGATCTCAGAGTAGAGACCGCGTCTCGGTAAACGTAGTGTGAGACGCCACCCGGCTAGATGGTGCGACGATCTGCGCAGGGCGGCTGGCAGAAACTGGATGCTTGAAGCCGAAGATCAGACTAGGTGGCGCTTCATAGGAGAGGCCTATGTCCAGCAGTGGACTGCCGCAGGCTGTTGATGATGATGACTGTACTCCATTAGGGAAAGCTGAAAATATTACTCCTTTCCCCTTTTCATTCGCTCCCTTATTTTCCTCTTAATTTTTTTGTGGGATAGGAGGACGAATGAGCAGGCGTGTCACCTGATGGAAGGCAATCAACGCCACCCATTAATATCCGCAGAGCAGAAGCGTTGCGGGCCTTTAAGAAAAGTGTCATTATGGGAGAAAGGTGGGGGAGGGGGACGGGTGTTAGGCCTCCGAAACTCAATTGCTCACCGGACGAAGCGTGGTAGCTAAGCTACCACTCAGACGCCTGCCGGTTCTCTGCTGCATTTCTTAGTATTCTTTTTGTACTATTATTAGTACAAAAGCGGATGAAATGCGGTAGGGCATTCTTAACAGCATAAGAAAATCCCAGTTCATATTTATTTAATTTTTTATAGTGCTTATTCTATAAAAAATTTATAACATCAATAATATAATATTATCTGTACCTAGAACATTTTCTGCCTTACAATATCTTTATGGAATATTTCTAAGAAAATTTCCTTACTTTTCAATTATTTTTAGCCTTTGTCCCTTGCCTCCGTATCTGGTTTCTGCGAACAATTAATCCCAACTAATTGTGCTTCATATTGTTAGCGACGTACAACTACCTCATAAATTAGAGCAAAGTCAGGTTATTAGATTATATTACATCAATTTTCCATTAAACGTTACATTATTAAGATTTTTGTCCTTAAAATGTTTATCATAGCTTAGCTGAGATCCGTGATAAGCTAAGGAAAATAGATAAATAATAATTTGTGTTTTTCCACTGGAAAAAGTGGATTTACGGGGAACTTAAATCTTACTCCACTCCCCAACCACTATCAAAAACACCAAACACACACCTTCACTCTTCCACAATGTACACGACACGTGTTTCGCCTCAACACGAGGCATCACCAGGTATAATAGACTACGGAAGACAAGGGCCGGATACCGGGATGCACCCGGGTCCCTTGAAGATGCTATAGGCAGACCGAAGAGGCTGCAGCAGTTCTTTGAGGAGCTGGGGTGAATAGAGCTATCCATTCTGACAACACGCAAAATAAGCGCATGATAACGTCGATTTGCGGAAACCAGCTCAGTACACCATCTACCATCTACCATCTCTACAGAAGACAACCGTTAAGTCACCGCTATTTTGCCGTTATTAATATTTAGTTTTAAGTGCCCCGTAAATCTACTTCTTCCAGTCAAAACACACACATTACTATTTTTCTATTATTGTTTGCTTGTCGCGAATCTTAGCTAGATTATCAATGGAGTCAGGCGTTACTTTGCGGAAATCCATCACTATATGGACAGTCAAAAGTTTTACTTAGCTAAGATCCGCGACAAGCAAACAACAATAGAAAAATAGTAATGTGTGTGCTGTGTGTTAAAGACAACTTTTTCGGTTGTCTTCCGCAAAGTCTACTATACCTGAGGATGCCTCGTGTCGGGTCGAAACATGTGTCGTTTACAAGATGGGAAAGTGGTAATGTGTGTTTGGTGTTGTGTATAGTGGTCGGTGGGTGGAGAATTGATGGTCGATTTTCGCTAAGTTTTTGGTTTAAGTTCCAAATAAATCCACTTCATCCAGCAGAAAAACACACATTATTAATTTTCTGTTATTGTTTTGCTTGTCGCAGATCTTACCTAAGTAAAACTTTTGACTGTCCATACAATCTTAGCTACGTAAAAATTCTGACCGTACACAGTAATTTCCTTATTCCTTCCTTATTAAATTTTATATGAAAAAATTATTTCATCTGATCGTTCCGGGATCAGACTCCCCGGTTACTCTAGTGTCTTACCAGCATACGGGGCTTTGCTGTGGCTGACCACCATCCTCCCTTGCAGCTCGTGGGATTCACTATGACAAATTTTAATTAACCTAATTTGTTAAAAAATAACGGCGACGTAGTTCGCCACTCGTCACGTCCTGATTCCCATGAGAGCGAGAAGCGACTAACGGAGAGCTATTTCGCTACGATGAACGTGAGAGGAAGGATGGATGAAAAGATGGATAAGAGTGGAGGAAGCAGGGAGGGTGTGCTAGGATTGTAGCGGATCTGAGGCCTCTGCCAACCCTTACGGGAGACAGGTGTGACGATATGTATGTATGTATATAATGTTATTTTATTCGCTTCCAAACATCTCCATAGGCAAGTTCTAAACGCTGGACGTAGACGTCAAACTAGATCTGAATCTAGATGTACAAAGGATGCCTGACATGCCTTCGACGCGTCTATAATTACACACTCCGTCAAACGGTTCATTGGTATTTGCGATCTGAGACATAACTGTTATGCTTTAGGTCACACGCCCTTGTCCTATTCTGTTTTGCATGACACCAATCTCTATACAATTGGATGCAAATTGTGTGCAAATACTGTTCAGAATACTAAGGTATATAGTTTATAAAACATTTGACAGATGGCGCTGTATTACTGTGTGCATTTCTGATTCGCGGTAGCGATGTGTTTTTAGCAAAGGTTAAGTGTTTTAATGATTTTTTTTATTACACGAGCATACGCGTGTTCGTGGCCCGGTTGGCTCGAGGGATGTTCGACAATGGACCAAACTTTGCACCTGCGTGGGTTTGCTCCCCTCCATTCACGCCCAGCTGAGGGACACCCGCTCCCACAAGAAGAGGGCCTGCGATGGACTCAATGTAGAAAAAGGTTAAGCCACATCTAGACAACGCGAAATTGATAGGATTCCAGTGGGGTTCATCCCTGAGGCTCATTGTCTCCGTGTCGTAAGGATGCCCCCATAGCCGCTGAGAACAACCGCACCAATGACCGGAGGGCGATCGCCCTGATGAGTATCGGTCAAAATCGTAGTATTCATCCCCGAAGCTCGATCCCACATACCCCTGCGTGGGGATGTGGATGTCCCCGTTTCATTTCTTTCACTACACGATCAATTTTCCACCTCAATAATGGTGTTTTATTTATAAACTAATTAGTGTGAGATTTTTGGGACTTGTTCACAGTTCTTCGACCTCACCAGTACTGGTGGCTTTGAAATTGACATCAAAAGTACCCTTAACCGGTGAGCTTAATATAAAAAGGGTGTGGATAAAGCAAGGAAAGTATGCCAAGATCGTAGCAGATGGAGATCTGTGGTCTCTGCCTACCCCTACGGGAAACAGGCGTGAGGATATGTATGTATGAAATTGCTTCATTTGTAAATGCAAACCACAAAATTATAATGCAATTAGCTAACAAATTACGGCGCCGTACGATTTGTAGCTAATTACAACGAGCGAAATCGTTTACAATACGTATGTATCAACTAATTCTCGTTTAAAGATAATTCTCAGTTATTAGTTTGTTGATAAACATTCGATACATGCATTTTTGACGCTGATGCCTTCACAGCGTTCTAAGCATTAACTGGACCGAGAAAACAATTAACATAGACCGGTTGAGACTCTTTTTTTTATGGGATAGGAAAGCAAACGAGCAGGCGTGTCACCTGATGGAAAGCAATCAACGCCGCCCTAAAACATCCGCAGTGCCATAGGTAGTGCAGAAGTGTCACCGACCGTTAAGGAAAGTGTCATTATAGAAGAGAGGAGAAAGAGAGGGAGGAGGTTAAGCCTCAAGATCTCAACTGCCGAAGCGGACGAAGCGCGACAGCTAAGCTACCACTCAGACGCCGGTTTTCTGCGGGTGTGTGGTACTTCCCCAGGCGAGCCGGCCCATTCATGCTACAGACAAATATTATGCCATTCTTGTGGAAGTATTCGTCTGCAGCACTTTAAAAAGTGTGTGTGTATGTAGAACGTACATAGCAATTGATTGAAAAATAACCCACAGAGCAAATGGTATTACAGACGCGACGTTACAGAATCTATAAATATTTATTGGTTCCTTTGACATATCCAGTACTAATAATATGATAGAACGGAACGCAGAGTGTATCCACGAGTTAAAATAAACGAGTACAAGAAATGGAATAGATTTTATTATATATTGCATTGTTGTACTCGTTTATTTGTATGTATATATGTATATATATATATATATATATATATATATATATATATATATATATATATATATATATATATATATATATATATATATATACGAAGGGCTAAGTTGCTTTGGTTCTTTGGTGGATTTCTTCTTTCGGAGGAATTCCGAATATAGCTCTCTGAGCGGAAATATTATATATATCCGCTCAAATATATTATAAAACACACGGAATGTCAGTGACCACGTTTAATCACCGTAAGAGAGTATAAGCAGGTCGAAGACTTTTGTCTTCTGGCTCATGGTTATATATAGAATAGAATAGAAAAAACTCTATTTATGACACATTTTTTTAAAAATAGCTCAAATTAAAACCTTAATATTATTATAATATAAAAATAAACAAAACAAAAAGAAAAAAGTTTTAATCTACAAGTTTCATATAATGGTTCTTGCTTAGCATATGCCAGATGTTCTATTGGAGCACCTAGCGCTGGTTTTCAGCAAGAACCAACGTGGTCAGATCGCGGACCACAGTGACGACATTGATACGGATACACACTTACATACGCATACATCCATGTATATATTACTACTCATACAATACAATAAAATTAAAAACAACTAAATCATATAATAAATTCACCGCAACCAAATGAACAAGGTCCTGTTTGCATACTTAAAATTAGATTTTTGTATTTTTTTAAACATATTTATAGTATGCAAGTCACGAAGAGGTGGTGGCAAGTTGCTCCAACACTTAGTTGCGGTGTATTTAATGCTACCACGAAACGCAGCTGAGCAGTGGCGAGGAACAACCAGTGATGACCTAGACGCTCTCCTATCGCGAGCGATATTTTAAACACATACAAATATGATGGAGATTCATATCTATTATATAATATTATTTATCTTGAATATATTTATTATTAGGCTTGAACTTTATAACTTCATTCCGAATTACTATTATTCAGATGACACAAATCGATACGCAGTGATTACGAAGCACAAGTACTAGGCTATCATAATTAAAATAATCAGTAATGTTATCATACATATATAACAGACGTTCGCAGTCAATATAATTAACCATAACTGATTATCGCATTCCAACTTTATCGGGAATCAATTCAATAAAATCATTGAAAATAAACTATTGGCTCAGTGGCAACCGATTGGCTCAGTGGCGGGGCCCTCCGCCCGCGGAGTCAATGGTCGCGGGTTCGATTCCCGCATCGGAATAAATATTTATATGGATTTATAAATGTTTATTCCGCGTCTGGTAACCCCCCCCCAATCCGCATTTCCTTTCCTGCCTTTTCCTTTCTTCTCTATCCTTTCCCTTCCTCTCCGCCAATCCACGATCTTCCGTGCCAATGGATACGTGGCTAGGATGGCGCTTGCCGACCGTCCCGAGATTAGGCTCCCCCGGGTGCTATGGTGCCTTACCTCAGCATGCCTCCATCCTCCCTTGCGGCTCGTGGGATTCACTAATACGAATTAAATATACCTAATTTGTTGACAAAAATGACGGCGATGTGGTTCGCCACCCGTCACGTCCTGATTTCCACGAGGGCAAGAAACGACTAATGGAGAGCCATTTCGCTGCGATGAAATTGAGAGGAAGAATGGATAAAAGGATGGATGAGTGTGGAGGAGGGTATGCCGAGATCGTAACGAATGGAGTTCTGTGGTCTCTGCCAACCCCTGCGGGGGATAGGCATGAAAATATAAAATAAAATAAAGTTTACTATATATTAATTAATTACATAAAGTTAAAATCTAGTGCAGTGCTAGCAAGTGACGACGTTCAGCGTTTGAACGAGTGTGCTCGGGTTCTTCTTGGGTTTGATGTCCGTTGAGTGTTCCCAGGTTAATAGTGGAAACGAAGCTGCATTCCACGGTGTCAGCGCATTCCCACTGTGCCACCCAGAAGCCCCATTGTTACGTAACATGCTCATAAATAATAAATTTCAATATACAATCATACCATAAATAAAAACTTTATGTATATCTATCTGTAAGAGCAAATTGTGCAGTATATAGCGTATTATCTCAAGGAGTTTCGAATGTTCGAAAATATTTTCATGTTATCTCGCACAAAAACTTATCTCGCTTCGTACTCTACGAGCTGTCAGTTACCTGATAATACGGCGCGGGATGCGATGGCCCCCGATAAGAGCGATAAGGCCATATTTAATGCTAGTATTATCCTAGCCACTATGAATAACGTTGCTGTTGTTATCGGAGCTAACAGCAACTTAGGTTATCAAGTGCTGAAAAAATTAACTGAAGTTTATAGAGGGAAAATATACTTCACCGCCGAGGATGCGACGGTCGGGTACAGCATACAAGAGACGTTGGAGAAGACGGTTGTGAATATAGAATTCGTTCAAATGGATGTTACGTATACAAAGAGCATAATAAGGTTCAGACATCACATCCAGGATCGGGACGAAAGGATAGAGTTACTGATAAACAACACGGAGTACGTTCCGACGGAGAAGAGGATATCGCACGCAGAAAAAGTGAGAAGGACGCTCAGTGTAAACTTCTATGGATACATCAATTTCGGAAAACTAGTGTATCCGCTGTTGAGTGAAAACGCGAGAGTTGTGAACGTGTCCGGTCCCGCTGGACTTCTAGCAACAATAGAGAATGAGAATATTAGAAGAAGAATAAGCGATCCAACGCTAACCGAAGATGAACTTGTAGCTATTATGCAAGAGTATGAAGAGGCTGCTAGAAAAGGAATAGAGAAAACAGAAGGATGGGGGATGAGTGTTAATGCTGTGAGTAAGGTCTCTCTAAACGCTGTCACATTTCTACAACACAGAGAATGGTCTGATAAGGGTGTTGTGATAAATTGTGTCAACCCCGGCAACCTCTCCACTAGAGATGGAAGAAAAACTGCCAAGATGTACGAAGACGGTGCAAAGGCGATTTTGTATTTAGCGATGGAGGCACCGCTATCCATTAAAGGAAATTTCGTGTGGAGTAACTATAGTGTTATTGAGTGGAATAGTGACCCTTACGTGGAAGTTACAACAGTTTAGCGTGTATTTAAAGACTATAATATTTTTTTATTTATTGACCTAGTTAAATATTAAAATATAAAAATTGTAGTATAACTATATGTATACTAAATAGACGTAAAAGATAGTCGAATTGATAGCTACATAGTTGACGGTCTTCTTCTTCTTATAGTGCCTCTTCGACTAAAGAAACTATGCAAATAATTCAGCAACACTTTCAGGATTTTGACAGCTTTTTTATGGGATAGAAAGGCAAACGAGCAAGCGTATCATCTGCTGGAAAGCAATCCACGCCGCCCATAAACATCCACAGTGCCATAGGCAGTGCAGAAGCGTTGCCGGCCTTTAAGGAATGTGTCATTTTGGGAGGGGGGAATGGGATGGGGAGGAGAGAGGGAGGAAAGGGAGATTGGGCCGCCGGAACTCGACCGCTCACCGGACGATGTGCGGTAGCTAAAGTACCACTCAGACGCCGGTTTTCTGCAAGAAGAATTACTCTCAAATACAAAAAGAAAGCGTGCGGGTGGCAGAGCAAAAGGAAGAAGGTCCCACCCCACACCACGCACCCCCTGTACATGGCCCTAACCTCCACATGACTTTTTTTGTATTCGAGAGTATTTATTTTCCGCAAATCGGCAAAGACGGTATCGAAAGACCTATATCATATACGTCCAGGATTTTATTATAACACATACGTATACACAAATATAATACCAACTACGTTTTCATGTTTTTTATAACTTTTATATTTAATCTGTGCCTCAACTGTATATTATCTTATCTAAATCTCAGCTAACTCGAAATAAATTCCAATACATTCGATTATTTATCCGAAATATATCGAAGGATTGCAAAGGAAAAATGATAAATTAATATATAATAATAAACAAATGAACCCTTTATTTATGTGTGTTAATAATTATCATTCATTAATTAGTTAGATTTAATTTGTACAATCGACTGCTTGTCATTCGACTACGGCCTCCACCAAAGATTTGCATGCCACCCTATCTCTTGTTAATCCTATCCGTTTTCTGCCAGCGACTCTTCTGAGGTCATCTCCCCAGCACTTTGTCTGTCACCCTTTGGTCCTTTTTCCATCCCTTGGATACCACTCTGAGACTATTTTTGTCCATTTCTCATCTCTATATCCGTTATCATATATCCTGTCTATTGCCATTTTAACAACTTACATACTTTTTTTGCGTCTTTAAATTAGGTTAGACTTTTTATTTCTTTTAATCTTACTTTGTTTTTTATTTTTTTACGCCTTTTTTTAATTTTGTTTTTTTATTTTGTATTTTTACGCCAATTGTATTTCTCTCTATACTTTCCTGACATATATTTATTTTGTTCATTAATTGTTCTGTTATTGCCCATGTTTGACAACCATACCATTATATATGTATATATATATATATATATATATATATATATATATATATATATATATATATATATATATATATATATATATACGAAGGGCTAAGTTGCTTTGGTTCTTTGGTGGATTTCTTCTTTCGGAGGAATTCCGAATATAGCTCTCTGAGTGGAAATATTATATATATCCGCTCAAATATATTATAAAACACACGGAATGTCAGTGACCACGTTTAATCACCGTAAGAGAGTATAAGCAGGTCGAAGACTTTTGTCTTCTGGCTCATGGTTATATATAGAATAGAATAGAAAAAACTCTATTTATGACACATTTTTTTAAAAATAGCTCAAATTAAAACCTTAATATTATTATAATATAAAAATAAACAAAACAAAAATAAAAAAGTTTTAATCTATCTATATATATATATATATATATATATATATATATATATATATATATATATATATATATATATATATATATATATATATATATATATATATATATATATATATATATTCACGGCTATCCTAACTTAACCCCCCAGGGGTTGGCAGAGACCACAGAGTTCCTTCCGCTACCGTTCATCGCAGCGAAACGGCTCTCCATTGGCCGCTTCTCACCCTCGTGAGAATCAAGACGGGTGGCGAACCACGTCGCCGTCATTTTTCAACGAATTAGGTATATTAAATTCGTCTTAGTGAGTCTCACGAACTGCAAATGCTCCAGCAGAGCCCATGTAGGGCTGAAGTGAAGTGAAGGCACCATAGTACCCGCGGGAGCCTGATCCCGGGATGGGTCGCCACGCTTTGCGATTAAGCTCGCCCTTAGCCACGCATCCTTTGACACGGCAGACCGTGGATTAGCGGAGAGGAAGGGAAAGGATAGAGAAGAAAGGAAAGGGCAGGAACGGAAATGCGGATTGGGGGGGTTACCAGACTCGGAATAGATATTTATAAATCCATATATATTTATTCCGATGCGCCAAATATACATGGCAGGATACATATGATGAAAACTATCCTTTTTTCTTTCAATGGCATGTCCCTGTTTTGCATAACTTCACCAAGAGACTACAAAATAATATATAATATGTTATTATAATTACAATTGTGAACAGTCACAATTTTTGCTTAGCTAAGATCCGCGACAAGCAAACAAACATAGAAAGATAATAATGTGTGTGTGTGTGTGTGTTTTTTTTTTTTACTGACAGTCAGTTTACGAGGAACTTAAACTAAATATTATCGAAAAGACGGCCGTCAGCAACTCTCCACTTCCCAGTCACTATCGCGAAAAACCGACAACGTAACAGTGACGCCTTCGCTGCTGTGGATGTCAATGGGTGGCGATAATCGTTTACCACCAAGAGACCCGCTTGAGAGGTAGTTTTATATGTCACAGTATTTGCGTCGATATTTCACCCTACGCCCGTTTAAGCTCAACACAATAAGAGTAAAGCCTGTAAGCGACAAGCGCTAAACTCCATCGCCGCAGCTCTGGGGCTTTAAAGCGCTAGCACGGCTTGTAATGACACGTCAGAGGCACGCGCTGCCGCACCTCGCCTGTCACCACGGCCCGCCGTGCCGCTTTAGCAGCGAACTCTCCGCGGGAAGTATATTGCAAACCGAAAAAGAAGCGGATGTGTTTTGTACCAACGCTAAAAATAAAAATAACAGATATGTCTGTTAATTGCAATTATATGTTATTTTCATGTCCAACTGGACGACGTCCTGTGGGACGCCCCATGTACCACTAGAACATTTTTTTTTTTATGGGGTAGGAAGATAGACTTCCGCGGCGCCATAGGCAGTGCGGAAGGGTTGCCGGCCTTTAAGCAAAGTTCTATGGGAGTAGAAATGGAAGGTGGTACGAAGCGCGGTAGGTAAGCTACCACTCAGTCGCCGTTTTTCTGCTGGAGTGTGGTACTTCCCCGGACGAACCGGCCCATTCATGCAACAGACAAATATTATGCCATTCTTAACAAAGTATTCGTCTGCAGCATGGCTCTAACACTATTAAAGTGGTACCTACACATGGTGGAGGATAACTTGCGCAACCTTCAAATCTGCAACTGGCAGGCAACTGGAGATGGCGCAGGACAGGGCACGGTGGTGTAAAATCTGTTCGGAGGCCAAGACCCATTTTGGGTCGCTGCGCCAACAAAGTTAGTTAGTTTGTCTTTTCATAACCGATGATAAAACGACCACGATATGCGGTAATGAGGCCCCGATTATAAAAGAAAATATAATATATATAATGATATTATTTCCTCGGTGTATTTAGGACGCTCTGTCAAGCCTTTTCGTCGCCAGAAACACGAAAGTTTTCGTCCACGTCGCATTTTATTCAGAATCCTGAAAAACTTTTCAGATAGTACGCCTCATCGGACCATATTTATTCTAGGTTATACGTAAGCTGACCATTTTTTTTTAACTCAAAACGGGACACACATACATCCATATTCATATTATAATACGAAAGTCTATATGTCTGTCTGTCTGTTATGCTATCACTACTACACCAATTTTGATGAAATTTGACATGGTGATATTTGAAGATCCGAGGTACCTTTGATCCCATTTATACCAAAACATAGGGTACCTTTTATCCCGAAACAACAGCGCATACAGGTCGAATGCGCAATAAACTGAATTTCACGTGGGCGAAGCCTCGGGCAGACGCTAGTAGGTCCAATACATACCAGTTAGCGAATTAACAATGAAAATAAACACAACTTTTAAACGTTCTATATTTTGAAGAATTGCAGCAATACAATCAGTTTTCACATTAATTATAATTATTTTTACTATAACAAATTATGAAAAATACAAATAAATCGCCAGGTTTATTAAAGTTTCTGTGACATTAATTATTATTAAATTAAATTATATGCATACATACATACATACATACCGTCACGCCTGTCTTCCGTTGAGGTAGGCAGAGACCACAGATCTCCATCTGCTACGATCTCGGCATACTTCTCTTGCTTAATCCACACTCATTATTCTCCTCATGCAAGCCCGCCGATTGAGGGTACTCTTGACCTGGCTTTTCTTTAAAACTTCAGGAATTTGGTCAAGGTATGTTTTCCGTGATCTTCCTCTACCGACCCTTTCATCCACATTCGCAACGTAAATTTCTCTTGCCAGTCGTCTTTTATTCATCCTCTCTAAATGCCCAAACGATTATATGCAACATATTTTTTTTTTAGTTATATCGCTTAAGGCTGACGTGTCAAATCTTAATTGCGCGTGGTTTCAGAAAACGATACTATTTGGCGTCCTAGATTTTTATTTGGGGACAGCGGGACAGATGGGAAAATGGGACAGTCCGTTCAAAACGGGACATATTGTCACCTTAGCTATACGTCAAATATTCCTTGCTTGTAGGTAAAAGTTAAGTTCTAATAGTAAGAACTAGTGAAGAACCCCTAATTTTCCCACAGGACGCTTTTTACATACATATATCTAAAAACATTATTTGATACAAATATTCCCATAAAAAAGCGTTATTCATGCTTTTAAGACAACAAGAATTGAATCACTTGATAACTTTTTTTTAAAATAGAATAAAAAAACTATATTTATGATACATTTTTTTTACAATAGATAAAATTAAAACCTTAATAATAAAATAATATACAAATAAACAAAACAAGTGTCATAAAATGGTTCTTGCTCAGCATATGCCAGACGTTCTATTGGAGCACCTGGCGCTGGTTTTCAGCAAGAACCAACGTGGTCAGATCGCGGACCACAGTGACGACATTGATAGGGACATACACATACATACGCATATATCAATATATACACTACTACTCATACTCATATACTAATACACATAAATACACATACAATAAAATTAAAAACAACTAAATCATGTAATAAATTCAACGCAGCCAAAAGAACAAGTTCCTGTTTGCATACTTAAAATTAGATTTTTGTATTTTTTTAAACATATTTATAGTATGCAAGTCACGAAGAGGTGGTGGCAAGTTGTTCCAACACTTGGTTGCGGTGTATTTAAAGCTACCACGAAACGCAGCCGAGCAGTGGCGAGGAACAACCAGTGATTTTATTTTCCTTAGTTTTCTAATTATTGTTATTCTGTTTTTAAATTTAAAAAATCACTCAATCAAATATAAAGCATACTTTTGTTTATTTTTCATTATGCCGAATTTTGAGAAAAGAAATTCATTGAATATTCACCAATCAATGCTTTGAACTAATTAGGTGCGCAGCGGACGCCATCTTGTTTGTTGTCTCATTTCTTTTTTCAAATGAATTGTGTTCATTATTAGACTACTGAGAGGGAGCTAGCTGCCTGGTCAAGCGTGAACCTTTATAAAATCTACAACACTAAGACTTAATCTCGGTTTATTTCTGTGTAGTTTTTTCTGTGACTTAAATCGTGTCGACTTATGGATCAATTTATAAGTCCTTCATCCCTTACTTATGTGTTAAAATTTAAATTATTAGGGGTAACATCTTTACAAGGACTAATCCCACTATCTTAATCAGTGACAAAGGTTTAATCACATATATGACTTTTCCTGTCAACTTACATCCATGTTTTTATTTCATTTTCCTAATTTTATATTATTACCAGTTAATTTATATTATCTCCTTTGCAAAAATAACGGGCACCTTACAGTCATTGGCTTTTCTATGAATAATATTAATATATTTATTATTCACATACAGATTAGATGACTAGAAATATCTTATTTCTTTATTTTTTAACACTTAAATCCTAAAGAATTGGTGTTTTAGTTAATATAAACAGAAATCCATGTGAAAATGGATAATTTATGCGTACAGTGAAATTAAGGCTACGAGTATTTTTATAGCATGGTACGTATAATAACACTATAGTTATTGAGTTATTTTAGTTTACCGTGGTCCAAAAACACGCACCCATCCCACCAATGTGACAATGGATATTATATACTACAGTTTATATATTTTAACAAAGTTTTCTTTCAGAAACTTCTCGGTTTTCTTCCGTAGAGTCTACTATACCTGAGGATGCCTCGTATTGGGGCGAAACACGTGTCGTGTGCAAGATAGAAAAGTGATAGTGTGTGTTTGGCGTTGTGTATAGTGGTTGGTGGGTGGAGAGTTGATGGCCGATTTTCGGTAAGTTTTTGGTTTAAGTTCCAAATAAATCCACTAAACGCAGCACAAAAAACACACATTATTAATTTTCTGTTATTGTTTTGCTTGTCGCGGATCTTAGCTAAGTAAAACTTTTGACTGTCCATATAGTCACTATTCCACTCAATAATATTATAGTTATTGAGTTATATTAGTTTGCCGTGGTACAAAAACGCGCATTCATCCCACCAATGTGACACTGGATATTATCCAAAGGGAAAACTTCCACGATCACGGTTGACTGCACTCACAATCGAACTCGGGGCAACTTTGTCGCAAGATTAACGAATGCAGCTGCACGGGGTGGAACTTTTAACAAGCCAACTCTTTGACATCCCTTCGCTCCGAAACTTGTCTGTTTTGATATAGAAAAATACTTTTATCCACTAACATGTTAATAGGGCATCGTTAATGACGGCTTTTTTGGCGTGGCATGTGGTGTTTGAGATATGGTATCTAGCCTATGGATTATTGTAAACGATTTTATTGGCTACGTGGCTATATCGCCATGATCGCGCGTTCAATTCTCGCATCGGGATATATATGTGTATGTATGGTTTGCAGATATTGATTTCGATATTTGTCTTTTTTATATGGCAAACGAGCAGGTGTGTCACTTGATGAAAAGCAATCAACGCCGCCCATAAACATTCGCAGTGCCATAGGCAGTGCAGAATCGTTGCCGTTTGCCTTTAAGGAAAGGTCATTATGGTAGGGGGAGGGGGATGA
This sequence comes from Baronia brevicornis, assembly GCA_031353405.1. Lineage (NCBI taxonomy): Eukaryota > Metazoa > Arthropoda > Insecta > Lepidoptera > Papilionidae > Baronia > Baronia brevicornis. The sequence goes on from JASFAT010002382.1 coordinate 729,606, forward strand.
GGCCCAACTCCTCATCCCTCCTCCGGAACTCAACCGCTCACCGGACGAAGCGCGGTAGCTAAGCTACAAATCAGACGACGGTTTTCTGTGAGAGTGTGGTGCTACGGGCGAGCCAATCCATTCATTCATGCTACAGACAAATATGTCATTCTTGACAATGTCTTCCTCTGCAGCGTGGCTCTACCACTCTGAATGAATTTTTCCTATAATTTTTTTCTCGATTATAATTTTAGTCTCAAGATAATAAATATTTGCTCTATAGTTTTATTATTCTTCGTCTAAGTGAATGAAACTGTTTTCAGAACTGAGACATGAATATATATAGGTCATGTCAAAAACTGATTACAGTGCGCGGTCCCGTGGTCGTGTAATTGAATATTGTGAACGAACGATTACGTATTCGGATGGCAACTTATCGCTATCTATTTATATTTAATTCTTCTAATTCGTATTTATATCCACGCAAAAATGCAAAAACTAATAAACCGCAAAATTAACACCTACCACCAGAGCAAAAAACTATTAATATTTTTGAAATAATTGTAAGTTTTCTATCGGTTATAGAGCTGTGAGACTCAGACCATTCGACGCATTTTTCTTTTGATTCGAATGTGCATAAATTTTTTTTGACATCTGTTTTTACGTTGATATGAAAGATGAAATTATAAATAATAACGACACTACATATACATAAAAAAACAAAAATGAAATCAAAAAATCGGAGGCAGTCATGAGGACTGCCGATAGAGGTGAAAACTTATTTTGAAATTTCAAACTAATTGTAATATTAAATGCTGCTATTACTCCAGCATGTTGCTGACGCGTCTCAAAACACTTAACTCATCCATGAAGCACCCAACGCACACACATACAATCGAGTATATACAATGTGTTGGCGTGATGCGAGGCAGCTGCGAGCGCTTTAACTGTGTTTAAAGTTTGTATGTCTATAGCTATAGATATACCTTAAGCATTAGCATGTTGCTGACGCGAACCCATAGATTTCTCCCTAGCTAGAGTCGTGTGACGCAACTGTAGATGCTTTCACTTCAAAAATATTTTGCTTTAGTTTGTTTCGTAAAACGTTCGGAATAGTTCTTACTGCTGAATTCCACACCCGCACGACCCGCCGATGGGAAAACTTTCATCCGCACCATCAGGATGAATCCAGTACGGTGCGTTTTTCCCGAAACTTCATTCCACTCACCACCACTCTATGGAATCGGCTACCTTCAGCGGTATTTCTGAACGTAAACCCGAATATTGGAACCTTCAAAAAACATGCCTACTTGTATCTTAGAGACAGTCAACGCATTCGTGATGCGAATGGTGTTGCAGATTTCTAAGGGCCGCGTTGATTGCTTTCCATCAGGTGACATGTTTACTTATTATCCTTCTTATCCCATAAAAAAAATTAAATGAATGAAGACGGACTACAGACGGGGTACGAGAATCGAACTAGTTCTTCGTGACGTGCAGTCGTCATTAGTGTAGATGTCAGCTTTGAATTTTATTGATTTTATAATATATTGATTTAAATAAACATAACTGTAAAATACTCATATAGTAGAAAAGAAATTATTTTTGGCATTAGATTAAGTGGCTCCGACTCCTCTTTTTTGTCTCTCAACTCACTTCGATCATCATTAATCCTTTCAAAAGAACGTATCACTCAGCAGACCTATACACTCATCTCTTATGTATGATGTAAAGTGATGGCAATAGAGATAGAATTTTCTTGTCTATCACGATACGTAATCTATCTGAAGGGACTGCGTTATCTATCGTAGCAACTTTGGAATAGAAAAAGTTGCGTCGTTAGTGTGACCAGGGCTTTATATATGGTTCCACTCCCACGCTCGTTTGCAGGAATTCCTTCAAGTACGTGAGCATCTATTATCATTATATTTTTTTATTTACCTACCTACATGTTCTTATGTACCTACTAAGATATTTTTATGTACCTACCTACATGTTTTTATATCTAACTCATATGTTTTTTAATTCCTACTTTTAATTCACACTCTCGCTATATATAATATTTATTTATATATCTTGTTCAAATTTTCAATCATTAATAAAATACTTTTTTATTCGTCCACTCAAGTTCAAATACATTTTTTAAGTACTTCCACTACACTACACACTTCACGCACAAGATGGTAAAGTGGTAATGTGTGTTTGGTGTTGTGTATGTGATTGAGTGGTTGGTGGGTGGAGAATTGATGGCCGATTTTCGGTAAGTTTTTGGTTTAAGTTCCAAATAAATCCACTTCATCCAGCATAAAAAAAACACACATTATTGATTTTCTAATTTTCTGTTATTGTTTTGCTTGTCGCGGATCTTAGCTAAGTAAAACTTTTGACTATCCACATTGACTAAAAAAGTCAATAGAAGGTTTTGGTAGAAAAACTACCATTTTATAGAGACGTAACGTGACAAGGTTACTAGAACATTCCAAAACACGTGATATTATTATATTTTACTTGACACTGGCATAATAGTTATAACTAATTGCCATTAAAGAATACAAAAGAGAGCTTATTTATAAGAGGTACAAGATTTTTAATATCGTATCCATCAAATGGTTGTATGGAAGAAATCTCTATTAGCGATAATACCGCCCTTTGAATATTAATAATATCACAATCAATATAATTTTGTTTTTGGTATGCAATAAAGAATATATCTATCTATCTATCTATCTATCTATCTATCTATCTATTTATCTATCCATCTATCTATCTATCCGCACTATCTATCTATCCATCTATCTATCTATCTATCTATCTATCTATCTATCTATCTATCTATCTATCCATCTATCTATCTATCCGCACTATCTATCTATCCATCTATCTATCTATCCGCACTATCTATCTATCCATCTATCTATCTATCTATCTAAAAAGACATACGTTTTTATTCAATTTCCATGAAATTGAAATCGAACAGTGAATTCCCCGAACAACTATTGTACAATTCAACTATGTGAGAGGTGTTCCCTTTAGTGTACAATCCCCTCAATATAAAACACTAGCAGTGTCGCTATAGTAAACAGGTGCAGACACCTTCCGCTCAATATAGCACGAAGGCTTTCAGTAACAGCGTAGACTAAGCTGTACTCTTGTACCGGCGACACAGGTGGTACAAATAACCCGGTTCTCAAGTGAGATGCTTGCATTACTTATAAGATGTGCATGTATCCTAAGAAATAATTAAATATGTTTCTGAATATATTTTTTTAAAGACTATAATATATATAATTTTATTATTCAGATTAATTTAATATAAAATAAAATGTAAAATTAAATTATTTCATTACTGTTTTAAAATTATTATAGACATATATTATTATTCTCAAATTTTTAATAATTTATATACATTAATAAATATATTTTAATGTTTTTTAAATGTAAAAAATGTAAAATATATTTTTATAAAATTTTGTAATTTTACTAACACTAGATTATAAGAAAGATTTTTATTAACGATATATGGGCTAGTCCTGAAATAATTTTTTTTTATTATTTATTATTATTATTAACGGAACATATAGGATGACATTGAGGTAGTAAGTTTACGGTTGTCTTCCGTAGAGTCTACTATACCTGATGATGCCTCGTGTTGAGACAAAACCCGTGTTGTGTACATTGTGGAAGAGTTAGTGAGAGAGACTGTACAACTCGGATCGTTCGACGCAGCATTTAATGCAAGCCCGAATGTGCGATAAAATGTTTTTGACATACGTGTCGTTTACAGCCTTTTCGTTCTTTCTCGCCGACATGTTGCTAGTAGCGTCGAATGTAGATTTAGAAAACGTTCAACCTCACATCCGCCGCTTACAATTCCCACATGCGCGCCCTCTGAACATCGCTCGCTGCCGTGAATTATTGAATACCAAAACTTGCATAACAACTGTCCACCTGCATCAAACACAAAAAAATTATTTCCACCTCACCCCCAGAACGACGCTAATGTGAAATTCTAACAGAAAAATGGAATTTTACATACATACGTTTATTTATTTTTATATATAGTCCTTTACATTTATTATACAAAATTTGGGCGCCCAAAACAAACTTGGCGGCGTACTGTGACGGCCGAAGTGCAGAAGATGAGCTATGGACATATATACCTGGAGCGAAGTGAAGCGTATGGCCTCCGACAGGACGAAATGGAGAAACGTCGTGTCTGCCCTATATCCCACAAGGGAGACTTAAGATTCAGAGAGAGAGAGAGATGCTCCCTTACGAGATATTTTTGTTATGGGATAGGAAGGCAAACAAGCAGGCGTGTCACCTGATGGAAAGCAATCAACGCCGCCCATAGACATCCGAAGTGCCATAGGCAGTGGAGAAGCGTTGCCCGCATTTAAGAATAGTGTAGGCTTGTTTCTTAATGGTTCAAAAGTCGTATCAGTTAAGAAACACCGCTGGAGGTAACTGGTTCCACAGGGTAGTGGTGCGTGGAAAGATATTTCTGGAAAAACGCACCGTACTGGATCGCCACTCATCTGGATGGTGGGGATGAATCTTTTCCTCGTGGTGAGTTGTGTGGTGGTGGAAATCATTAAGATATGCAGAGACCTAAAGATGTCGGGACAAACACTGGGCATTCATTTATTTATTTATTGTTAAAGTGGATTTTTGTAGTTTTTTGGAGTATTGGTCTCGGTGGTTCCAGTGTTCAATGGTCACTGGGTCTACGGGAGATAGGCGTGATGATATGTATGTATGTATGTATGTATGTATGTATATGACGCACTGTATGGCCTACAGATATTTGTTCCGAGGTTTCGAATGTCCTAATTCTCTTTTCTATTGTAATAAAATCGGCCCATTGGATGATGCAAGTATTAAAAAACCGAGGCTTAAACATCGGCAATGCTTTTTCAAGGGCATTAGTTTTGCGGAAGACTGTGGGCGGGCGGCCTTGATTGCTTTCCATTAGACAACATGCTTGCTCGTACTTTTCCACTCAAAACAGAACTTTATCTATCCTTCTGTTAGTTCGAACGACCTATTAAAAATAAAAAGAAAGAATTTTCTTTTTATGGTATAAACCATACCATAAAAAGAAAATTCTTTCTTTTTATCTTTTTTTTTATATATAATAGGTTAAAAATTAACAAGAATACGTTTAAGTTCGGTAAATATGGACAAAATCGAACATTGTAACTCGCCAAGATTAGCTTTCCAAAAACAACTGATGGAGGGTGTCTCCATTGTCAGTTGTTTTAGGACAATCTTGGCAAAGATCTCATTAATATATAGGATGTCCGATAGCACAATTAAGTTATAGGTCGAATAACTAGTTATAGTAACGCTTATTGATTATTTTCTGTCAATATTGAGAAAATATCCTGTCTTCACTTAAAGTGGTAGAGTCACGCTGCAGACGAATATTTTCCAAGAATGCCATAATATTTGTTTGTACTATGAATGGGCCGGCTCGCCCGGGAAAGTACCACACTCCCGCAGAAAACCGGCGTCTGAGTGGTAGCTTAGCTACCGTGCTTCGTACGGTTAGCGGCTGAGTTTCAGAGGCCCAACACCCTCCCCCTCCCTCTACCCTCTCCCCCTCCCATTTCCACTCCCATAATGACAACGCTTCCGCACTGCCTATAGCGCTATCTATGGGTGACACGCCTGCTTGTTTGCCTTCCTATCACCTCCTATCTTCCTATTGCCTCCTACACAGTCATCCATCCTTTCATCCATTCTTCCTCTCACATTCATCGCCAAAAAACGGCTCTCTATTGGTCGCTTCTCGCCCTCGTGGGAATCAGAGCGAACCACGTCGCCGTTATTTTTCAACAAATTAGGTATATTGAAATTCATCTTAGTGAGTCCCACGAGCCGCAAGGGAGAATGGAGGTCAGCTCCAGCAGAGCCCCGCATGCTGGGGTACCCAGGGAAGTCATCTTTGTGAAAGTCGTAATATCCTCATTTATGTTCGAAAAGTCTAATTCTTACACCGAACACCCTGTATCAAGAGATGAATCCGATGAATTAATCTCACACGACGTAAACACATTTTCAGCGGCCTGGGCAAGAAGCACAAGGTGACTGCACATGTTTCAAACAACACCACCGACGTCAAAAGCGAATGCTTACAATATTCATGAGTCTGTCATACTCGTATACCATGCACAAGTATGCGCTTAGCGTAAACAAACCTGACACGCTTGCAGTCAGTTGACTTTGGCCCAAAGTCGCGAACGTATAAGTGGGAAGAATTACGTTCGTGTTCAAATCGAAATTGCTCAACAACTCTTCGTTTATATATATATATATATATATATATATATATATATATATATATATATATATATATATATATATATATATATATATATATATATATATATATATATATATATATATATATATATATATATATATATATATATATATATATATTCACGCTTATCTCCCGCAGGGGTTGACAGAGACCACAGAGCTCCATCCGCTACCATTCATCGCAGCGAAACGGCTCTCCATTGGTCGCTTCTCGCCCTCGTGAGAATCAAGACGTGACGGGTGGCCACGTCGCCGTCAGTTTTTCAACAAATTAGGTATATTTAAATCGTCTTAGTGAATCCCACGAGCCGCAAGGGAGGATCCCTTGCGGCTCGTAGGAGGGAGGTCAGCCCCAGCAGAGCCCTGCATGCTACCTAACTCTACGTGATCTTTAACAAAATAATGTATCACAAAAACATTATTTCGTATTTTAATATAACGAAGCATCATAGATCACTTAGTATAGGTGAAACATTAAAACTCGTGCAAAGAGTCGAGTATAGTGGGGCGTACATTTAGAATCGAGGCGACGGCTCAGTCTCTACAGCATACTCACGGCCACATGTAGGTGACCCTGTACAGAGTCGAGTGGAGGGAAGCGTAGCCTGAATCGAGACAACGTCTTTTCACTTCCATACCCCGCGATAAGATGTTTCACATCAAACAAACTTCGTGCCATTTACCATCTATTATTACAATAATAGATAGAAAATGGCACGGCATAGAAGTGGCTTTTGTCGGAGATCCGACAATCCTTGCAACAAACGAGTGCTGGAGTGGAGACCGCATCACATTACGCGTAGTGTGGGACGTCCCCCGGATAGATGGTGCGACGATCTACGCAGGGCGGCTGGCAAAAACTGGATGCGTGTAGCCAAAGATCGGGCTAGGTGGCGCTTCATGGGGGACGCCTACATCCAGCAGTGGACTGCCGCAGGCTGTTGATGATGATGATGATCACAATAATGCTGGTCTTTAAGTTAAAATAATGCCATGTATATAATTTTACTAAAAGTGTAGTCTATCTCTTGTCTGCACTGCAAATTACCGAGAAAACGGCTTTAAGCAACTCTCCACCTCCCCACCACCATCAACAACACCATAAACACTCTACCATTTTTCCGTGTGTGTGCATAGGACAAGTGTTTCATTTTAACACGAAGCATCATCAGGTATAGTTGACTCTACGGAAGACAACCGTTAACTATCTGAACGATTGTACAGTCACTTAACGGTGTACATTATTCGACTTTTAACTTGATCCTAGCACCGGACATTCTGTATTTCGCAAGTTAGATTTGAATACGTCACCAGAGACACGGGCAAAGTAATAAAAAAACATCTAGTAGCATTAAATCACAAATCAATAATGTATATTTATTTAGCAATTCAAACCTCAACCCTTTCAAAGTCATTGCGTCTGACGTCTGTCAGAAATGCATCAGACATTTCGCAATATTTTATCATAATACGCAGCGACCCTCCTCACACTCTTGGCAACAAGTTGGGCTTTACTCTTTATCATATTTCGAGATCATGACAGACTACTTTTATGTACGACGAAATAATAAATACAATTATAAACTTGACGTAGTTGTCTTATGACTGAGTGGTTAGTTGTTCTAAGATTAGATTCAAATTTTTTTCCATTAGCAAATAAATATTAAATTTTGTGGGATTGAAAATGTGTGTTTGTTTATTAATTTATGTATCTGTTTTTTTATGGGATAGGAGGGCAAACGAGCAAGCGTGTCGCTTGATGGAAAGCAATCAACGCAGCCTATAGACAACTCCTACGGTGTCGCGGAAGCGTTGCAACGCAACGTTGAAACTCATTAAATCGGTTATGGATAAAACAAAGGGAGTTTTGCCTTTGCATAAATGTTAAGTGGAAGTCTTTAATTTTACCTTTATAACAATATTTGCTAGGTATCTGTCCTATGTTAAGGAGTAAGCACGTGCCAAAGATTAATTACTTATACGCCAAAAGTTTTGGAGTGGTAGAGCCACACTGCAGACGAATACTTTGTCATGAATGGCATATTATTTGTATGTAGCATGAATGGGCCGGCTCGCACGGGGAAATACCACATTACCCAGAAGACCGGCGTCCGAGTGGTGGCTTAACTACCGCGCTTCGTCCGATAAGAGTTGAGTTCCGGAATCCAAACCCCCTCCCCCCTCCCGCTCTCTCCCCTCCCATAATGTCAATTTCCTTAAAGACCAACAAAGGTACATGCCACAGGGCGGCATTGATTGCTTTCAATCAAGTGACACGCCTGCTCGTTTGCCTTCCTATCCCATAAAAAAAGAATTCTATGTAAATATATGTAGATAATAATAAGTAACCCAACTTAACTCACATTGATGAGTTAGGTGTATAAAAAATATTCAATACTTGTAAGATGTATCATCGTATATTTTAGCTAAATGCATACCGCATTTAATGTCTGTAGCAACAGCTGCCGCGTAGCCGTGCTGCTACGGCGCAAAACAACACATCCCCCGGGCGAGCTACGTTACATTATAAAATGCAACCTTCACACCGCACCTGTTCGCCTCGGTGTCACTGCATACAAACTTTATTTCACCTACGCCAACCAAAATGTTTTGGCAAAATGAACGCGTTTAATATTTATTTGCTACGTGTTTCCCGGTATAGAATAAGATCTTATTTCTTCTCGTAAGGTAAGAACGCCCACCTGTGTAATAAAAGATCAACACTTCAACCTTGTCCTGTCCCACCCGCTTATCTACATCTTTCATTATTAAAAAGTATATTCCTATTTGTATACAGAATGTCCCAGAACTCAACGTCAAGCCGAAACGGAGTGACAGGATTGATTGTAACCATCATGAGAAAAATCAGAAAAAAAATGTATCCCATGTAGTTTGAAAATTATGGGCATTTAAGAAAAACCTAGAAATTTGGTCAAACTTTAACCATTATTCGGTTATTGTGGTTCATTTTTATTATTTTTGTTCCTTTAAACTTTGGAACCGTAACCTTAAATAACATTTCTAGAATCACAGTAAAAAATAATGACACAATTGCCCCAAGTTTCCTAGAATTAAGACTATTTGTTAAACTATGAATTTAAAATATTCAAAATTTGTTTTCCGTAAAGGTAAGTAGAGACCACAGATCTCCATCCGCTACGATCCCGCCACACCTTCCTTGCTTCCTCTACACTCATCCATCTTTTCCTCCATCGTTCCTCTCACATTCATCGTAGCGAAGTCACTCTCCGTTAGTCGCTTCTCGCCCTCGTGGGAATCAGGACAAAATAGATGGCGAACCACGTCCCCGTCATTTCTTAACAAACTATGTGATATATTATACATACCTACATTTAAAAATTTGAAATAAAAAAGAAATTAATGTTTTTCTTTTATTCAAAATAACAGAATAATTCTTCATTCTTTCAAGTCTTTCATGTTATCTTAGCGTGCACTTGAATACTATTGTTTAGTAAAGCTAATTGTATTTTACTGTGATGGAATAAGAAATTTGTTTAAAAGATCAAATACGGATTTCAAATGAGATGCCCCACAAGATACCTACGACGTGTCTACGAGTCACTACAATATACAACCTGTTTAATTATGCAAAGCATTTGGAAAGCTGAAAAATAGCGAATAAACAACAGGAGCTGGCTTCATACACAATTCATGATGTTATCTGAAATAAATGATATTAAATATTTAGGTAGATTTTTGTCCTTTCCTTTCTTCTCTATCCTTTCCCTTCCTCTCCGCCAATCCACAGCCTGCCATGGCAAGGGATGCGTGGCTAAGGGCGAGCTTAGTCGCAAGCGTGCCGACTGTACCGGGATCGGGCTCCCCCGGGTACTATGGTGCCTTACCTCAGCATGCAGGACTCTGCTGGAGCAGACCTCCATCCTCCTTTGCGGCTCGTGGGATTTACTAAGACGAATTTAATATACTTAATCTTGATTGGCAGAGACCAAAGAACTCCATCCGCTACCATTCATCGCAGCGAAGCGGCCCTCCATTAGGCGCTTTTCGCCCTCGTGAGAATCAGGACGTGACGGGTGGCGAACCATGTCTCCGTCATTTTCAACAAATTTTGTATATTTAATTCGTCTTAGTGAATCCCACGAGCGACAAGGGAGGATGAAGGTCAGCCCCAGCAGAACTAAGGGAGTATACATAAAAATAAGTAAACGTTTATATGTAAAATTCCATTTTTCTGTTAGAATTTCACATTAGCGTCGTTCTGGGGGCGACGTGGAAATAAAATTTTCGCGTTTGATGCGGGTGGACAGGTGTTATGCAAGTTTTGGTATTCAATAATTCACGGCAGCGAGCGATGTTCAGAGGGTGCGCATGTGGGAATTGTAAGCGGCGGATGTGAGGTTGAACGTTTTCTAAATCTACATTCGACGCTACTAGCAACATGTCGACGAGAAAAAACGAAAACGCTGTAAACGACAAGTATGTCAAAAACATTTTACCGCATTTCGGGATCAGAAAAAAATGCTGCGTCGAATAATGATTAGGGTTACGGTTCCCAAATTTAAGTAAACATAAATAATAAAAATTAACGACAATAACCGAATAATGGTAACAGTTTGACTAAATTTCTAGGTTTTTCTTAAATGCCCATAATTTTTAAACTGCATGGGATAGATTTTTTTTTGATTTTTCTCATGATGGTTACAATCAATCCTACCACCCGGTTCGGCTTGACGTTGAGTCCTGGGACACCCTGTATTGTACTATGTATTATTTTATATTTTATTGTACTATATACTATATATATTGTATTACATATATATACTGTATCAACTATCAGACCCGGCCGTCTTGTGACACATGCCTTATTCACTTCTCTCCACTTATTTCAGCCCAACTTTGTCTTCCAGAACTTTAGCAGATCGCATTCTCCATTCATATTTGAAGTGAAAACTTCTATAGCCGCTTTACATGAATCTGGGTAGAAAAATAATCTATGGGTTCGCGTCAGCAACATGATAATTATAACATGATGATATTTATATATTATTTATTAAATATATTATTAATTAATATTAATATTAATTTATTTATTTTTATTATTTATTTATTTATATATTGTTAAGACTCCAGTTTTTATTTACTTATACATTTTATATTTTATATATTATAATATTACAATTAGTTTCAAATTTCAAAATACAGTTTTAAGTTTTCACTCCTGTCGGCAGTCCTCATGGCTTCCTCCGATTTTTTTTTATTTTTTTTTCTCTCCGTCTCTTTCCGTTCCTTGGGTATCATTCCTGTCTGTGTTCTCGTGATATATATTTATATATTTTTTTCAATGGGATAGAAAGCAAACGAGCAGGCATGTCACCTAATGGAAAGCAATCAACGCCGCCCATAGCCACAGCGCCATAGGCATTGCAGAAATTTTAAAAAATATATAGGCTTGTTTTTAAAAGATTCCAAATGTAGTATCGGTTTCGAGAAATACTTGAAAATACCTATTGTTGTGCATTGTATATAAAGTTTGTTAATGTAACATAATTTGTGGGTAGTCTCTCTGCTACGCAGCTCGTAGAGGGAGGCGGTTATATCAGAGAACACATTAATCAGCAGCACAACGAGACAAAGAGGTCTTCCTTACATTGTTACTGTAGGAACACTGTTTCATCTCGCGTGGTGTGTGCTCCTGTTTCGTCATCCACGCGTCAAAGCTCGTGAAAAGCAAGTGTCTCGCCACACAATTACCAAATGTATATAAGTATAGACAGACAGAAAACACACTAGAAAATTTCCTTATTCGTATTATTTTAATTTTTTTTAAACTATAAATATTTTTGGTGGTAGAGCCATGCTGCAAACGAATACTTTGTCAAGAATGGCATATTAATTTTCTGTAGCATGAATGGGCCGGCTCGAACGGGGAAGTACCACACTTCCGCAGAAAACCGGCGTCTGAGTGGTAGCTTACCTACCGCATTTCGTACGGTGAGCGGCCGAGTTGCGGAGGCCCAATACCCTACCCCTCCCTCTATCTAATTTATCACTCAAATATATAACAAGTATTATAAAAAAATTAAAAGTCAAGTTCAACAAGAAAAAAATATTTATTTCCTTTCTTAAAATAATTACAATTAATAATATATATACAGAATTATTTCTCCCATATAAAATCAATTAAATAAATTTAATTAATGAATAAATATTTAAAAAAAACTGTACTTGAACTTAAGTCGGATGAATTAAAAGTATTTTATTGACGATTGAAAATTTAAACAAGATATATTAATATACATAGGGAGAGAGTGAATTAACAGAAGGAATTGATAAATAGGATGATAAATATATTTATTATGTCAGTTTAAAATAAAATATAATAACATCAAGTATCTTGAAATGTATTTGTTAGTCAATTTGTCATGTTATGTCTTGATAAAATGGTGGCTAATTTACCAAAGCCTTCCGTGGACTTTTTTTGAGTTGTCTGAAAAATCACGATGCATGCATTTATTTCATATCACTCCATTTATGACTCATAATCGAACTATGTATATTTTATAATACACCATCACAATTAAACAATATCTTGATAATAACAACAATAAATGCCATTAAAGAAAAAAAAAGAACTGCGTTATTTTAGTTACGTTGGCACCCCTGCTCGCACTGGACGTTCGCGTCCGTTTCCAGTTTAAACCGGTTCCAACCGGTGTAAACCGCTGTAGGTCGGGATGAACAGGCGGGATTACATACGACCACGACGACAACTGGACTGTCCGCGACCGAATTTGTAACACTTAAACTTTCCACGCCTCCGTGATGAACTGGGGCGGCATCTAACGTGGCATGTAAGTGAAAATATCTAACAATTCTAAAGTAATAGAAGATAAACTAACGCACGGCGTTAGTTTATATTGCCCGTCGCATTCATTAATAAATTGAAATAATTCGTAACAAAGTAGAGTTACTGGAAAGTGTATGGACAGTCAAAAGTTTTACTTAGCTGAGGTCCACGACAAGCAAAACAATAACAATAAATTAATAATGTGTGTTTTTCCGTTGAGTTAAGTGGATTTATTTGGAACCTCTTAACCCAACGGAAAAACACACATTATTAATTTTCTGTTATTGTTTTGCTTGTCACGGATCTTAGCTAAGTAAAACTTTTGACTGTCCATATAGTGATGGATTTCCGCAAAGTAACGCCTGACTCCATTTATAATCTTACTGGAAAGTGTTTCTAGAAAGATCAAATTAGAGCTTGATAAGTATTTCATTTACATACATATAAACATAAAGGAATAGGGAGTTGAGTGTATTTTTTTTTTGGATAAGAGGGCAAACGAGCAAGCGTGCCGCCTGATGGAAAGCAATCAACGAGCCCATAGACAACCGTGACACCGCAGGAGTCACGGAAGCATTGCCGACCTTTGTATGTCTAGGCTTCTGTTTTTGAAGGTGCCAATGTCGTATCGGTTCGGAAAGTCCGTCGAAGGTAGCTGGTAGCGTATTCAAATACATTAAAAATATAATTTTGTCGCCAGGTGATTCTTTTTGTGATAGAAATACTACATAAATACTACATTAAAAAATATTTTTGTTTAATAATCAAAATATGATATCGCTCTCAAGTCACGTGATGGCAAATGTCATCAAAGCGAATTACGTCACTTGTTCACAAACTTAATTCCACGCACCACCATGAAACACCTTTATGAAACCAAAAACGTGAGCCGGCCCATTAACACTTTAGTTTGCTAATTCGAAAGGCTATGTCGGTGATTTTAGTTCTCTCTGGCGGATTTGTTCTTTCCAAATCATATCTACCAGAGAAACTCCGAGCATAGCTCTCTCCATGGCTCTCTGAGCGACACTGAGCTTCTAAAGCAGACGCACTATCACTGTGCTATAATATAAAGATGGGAGTTATCTGTAAGCTACAGATATATTTATGCGGAGATCGAATCCGCGACCACTGAGCTAATTGAGACGATAAGAATAATTGTTACCGAGGCATAATAATAACAGTTGATAGTAGAGGCTCTGCGAAGAACTAGTCGATATGATATATCGTCTGTCCCGTACGGAGCGAGGTGACGGTAGTCCGTGTACAGGGTTGGCAACTTTATAAAAATAAATATTTAATAGTATAAGAGAGTTAGTTCTGTTTGGTGTTCAAACAGAAATAACTCTCTTACTTGCAAATATTAGGTTAGGGAAAAGGAAATCCACGTTTACATGTTAATTTACGTGAAACTTAAAACATTATTAAAGATGTTTCGGATTGTCCTATTGGATATATACATATATATATATATATATATATATATATATATATATATATATATATATATATATATATATATATATATATATATATTATGGCTATAAAGATATTCGTTTATGAATAATTTTGTCTATTATCATAACGATAATCTATCACCAACCTACATCAAATTATCTTTTTTAACAATCAGTCCATCCTACGGTTGTCTGGTAGATAATAATGGCATTTGTATAAAAATATTACAATAAATAATTGTATAACTTTGTATTTAGTATACAGTTATATAAAGAATATCTTTATATAAAGAAATTCTTTACATATATTATACATAAAGAATAATTCTCTCTATCTACATTTAATACACGGCGAACGTATCAATAACAAACAAAGCGACAACCCTGGGCGCAAGGCATAAAACTTGGAAAATCGCCGGCATCCTATCCGTGTACTGTCAATAATTGATAATGGATGACGTCATTATGTCAGTCGGTGATTGATTGGAGACCCCCTCCCCACTTCACATCACCCCCAGGAGTTACCGCGAATTATTTAAAGAGATATATTACATTATGAGGTTCAGGGTTGGCTGGTTAGCAGCGTAATGGATTGTGATCGGAGTTCACCAAGGACGATTAAACTTAACCTAGTTTTTAAAAAGGTCAACGACACAAACACACCGTAATTTTTGAAGTAGAAACTCTGGGTAGGGAAAAATCCAATGGTTTCACATCAGCAACATGCTAATGATTAAGGTATAGCTATAGACATACTTTAAATACAGTTAATTCACGCGTAGCTATCTACCCGATTGTATGTGTGTGCGTTGGACGCTTCATGGTTCGAAAAGGTTTTGTGGGTCACGTCAGCAACATGCTGTAGTAATAGCGGCATATTTGTAGCTGTCACCCTCACGTGTTATATAATATTAGTGTTGTGTACATCTATACAAATAAAGTTTAATTTTTTACGTGGAAAGTTCTATGTGTGTATACTTTGCGTTGTTCTTTATATCGTGTTTTAATTTGATTATGTCAATCGTTGAATTGTTAGATCATTTTGCAGTACAACAGTGAGTTCTAAATATGTTATTAATATTACAATTAGTTTGAAATTTCAAAATACAGTTTTAAGTTTTCATTTCTGTCGGCAATCCTCATGACTGCCTCCGATTTTTTTTCATGTTCTTGTGTAGTAACATAAGCCGAAATCTAGATGTCGTTAGTGTTATTTAGCTTATAATGTGATTTACATATAATCACGCCTGGTTCCCGTAGGGGTGGGGTAGAGACCACAGACATCCATCTGCTACGATCCCGGCACACTTTCTTATGTAATTTACAATTTCAAAAATTGTTTTTATTTAATAAGAGTCAAAAACTCAACATTTGCACAGTATTTGTAGTTCTTGTTTTTGATTTCGAGATTACGTTACAACTATCGAGATTTTATAATTGCAATTTTTGCCTTATGATAACTGAAAAAAAGAGTGATTTGATTCAAAAATTACACATATAGGACGTACGTACGAGTATAGATGTCAGACTACAGGCAAGTTTTGTCAAAAAGAAGAAGAAAAGATGAGTCAAAGAAGAGATTTTTTAAATGTTCAATTTATTAATTATAATTTGTCATAGAAGATTTTCTTAAACGTTAAATTTATTTATTTATTTCACAAAATCTTTAGCTTCTGTAATTCAACATCATTTATTTATATGTATCATATATTTGTCAAAAAGAAGAAGAAGAAAAGATTTGTTAAATATTTTGTTAAATGTTAAATAAATTATTTTGTAATTCAACATTATATATATATATATATATATATATATATATATATATATATATATATATATATATATATATATATATATATATATATATATATATATATATATATATATATATATATATATATATATATATATATATATATATATATATATATATATATATATATATATTGAGATAATTTGCTTTATTTAAGCCATTACAAATTTATATTTTTTACGCCAAAATTTTAATGCGTTTTCAATATGAATTATTAATGTATGGGTTAGTGTAAACACAGCTAACATTTGAAATTTCTATGAAAACTTTGTTGAATTTGGCAATTTTTATCCGTAAAATGGATTTGCGTGCACACTTGGACAAATTTATTCAATGATTGTGGAGTTCTTTCATTTGCGATCCAGCAATATTTATCAATAATTATTGCTTGGACCTAAGGAACAGAAACGAAATGAAAACTTAACACTTAATGCGCCATTACATTTTTCAATCAGTCTTAAAAACAAATTCCACCGGGGCAAATATTTTTCAGTGAATTTTTTTCGTTAGCAAAACAATTTAATCCCGGGATTACAACTCGGCTAAGATTTCCCCAGTAGATGTTTTAATAGCTCAGCATGATTGATCGTTTCCTTGGCACCGTGTTTACTGGCACAAAGCTGACTCTAATTTTCTGCCGTCAAGTTGATTTTATAAAAAAATATGTTTTTTTGACAAATTATTTGCAACCTTGTGAAAAATTGATATTGTTAAGAGGAAATATTTATCCACGAAAATCGATCTATAAAACCACCACCATCCTGTGATGTCACAACCATTTATCTTCAGCGGTATTTCTGAACCCACATACATACATTGGATCCTTAAAAAGACAAGCCCACTCATATTCGGCGACGCTTTTGGAATATGGTGTGGCAGATGTCTTTTTTAGTGGACAGCAGAGCAAATGAGCAAATGTATCATTCAGGTCAGGCAGTACCTTTGCCTAGCCGCCAGTCCGGTAATTATGGTATTGCTACGCGGGTACACGACCCCGGCCTTCCGAGCTACGACCGTATCCTTGTCTTCCGTTGCGGTAGAATCGTATCCCTATCATCCTGTCTAAATCCATCTTTCCTTTCCCCTGCCCTTCCTCTCCGGCGATCCACGGTCTGCCGTGACAATGGATGTGTGGCTAGGGGCGAGCTTAGTCGCAAGCGTGCCGACCGTCCTGGGATCGGACTCCCCCAGATACTATAGTGCCTTACCTCAGCATGCGAGCCTCTGCTGAGGCATCCTCCCTTGCGCCTCGTAGGATTCACCATGACGACAAATCTTAACATACCTAATTGGTATAAAAAATGACGGTGACGTGGTTCACCACCCTTCATACCCTGATTCCCACAAGGGCGAGAAGCGACGAACGGAGAGCCGTTTCGCTACGACAAAGTTACGTCGGGATGCCGGTAACCTAGCAGACTATATTTTTTAGTGCTGAGATTGTTATCGGATTTGTTTCATACACTGTCCTTTTAAGGCCACCTAACGGAAACAGTATATATTTATTTATATATTTAGTAAAGAAGAAATCACAAAGAAACTCCATGGTGTCTTCATCAGTATGGAGCGTGACGCCATCTTGTTGAAACCATGTGCGTGAAATGAAGACAGGATATCAATTTTGGCAGAAAACATTGGATACATAGGACGTGTAAACAATTTTAGAAAATATTACCGTCACTAAATTCTACATATAGTCCGCCATAATTATACATGCAAACTTTAACATTGATATATCGAAGGCATTGTGCGAGCAAAATGGAGGAGGCCTTTACCCGTAGAGGGATCCATAATGATTTATGATATATAAAAATGAATTTTGATTTTGATTAATTTTAATTTATTTAAAATTTATATACATTGAAATTATTTATTATGATTGGAATTTAAATTTAATGATTATTAATAGTAATATTTTATTTTTTAATGCATGCACATATTGTGTAATAATTAATCATATGATATACTTGTTTAATATTTTATTAATTATGGAAATAAATAGGCTATAATAATATAATAATAATATCGAAGGCATTAACAAAAAAAAACTCCTATATGCAAACACACTGTTCCACTAAGCACACAACACACCGATCTATCAAAGTCAACCACCTTTTGTACTCGGGCCTGATTTACTGGCGTCCCTGGAACATAGAGCGCTGTAATACCAAGAAAAATCTACGCTCGAATTTACTAGAACCGTCATTCTGCTCCCTGAAACATCGGTTACACTTTCTTTGGTCGTGGAGATCCGTCAGTGGCGGAGAAATTATATTGTGTACCTAGAAAGCTATACCAAATTTTATTATTCATCACAGAAACGAAAAACTTCGTCAAAGGTGTCGTTTTAGTCAAGGTAACGAATTAAGTTATAAGAGAGAGATGAGGAGTACAAAATGTATCAAAGTCAAGAAAATGATGCTTAGATGCAACAAACAGAAGTGACGACCTCTACCACTCTAAGAAAAGTGTAAACGACTGAGAAAAATATATACCTAGATGTCGCTAGTTGCATTTACCTCATATTATAATAGACAACGTCGAGTATTATCGATATTTAATATAGAATAAAGGACAGCTATAATATAATTTTCACAGAAATATCTTTGGTTCAGTAGCGAAATTACCGCTTTCGGAGCCAAAGGTTACGGGTTCGATCCCTGACATTATTGCAAGTTTGAATGCTGCATCAATCCGCCTTAGAGAAGCGTGGTGAGTAAATATCCGTACTTCCACAAATGGTCATATATGGGCTTGGAAAAAGTCAATTGTTTCTCAATAGTTAAGTATTACTAAGGGCTTAAGAGTTTAAATGGTCCCTCGAGCCGGATATAGTGCGTTTTAATATATAGTATGATGTATATTCAATTACTCAATAATAATCATCTTTTTTAATCGCTGATCTTCTATATATATAAAAATGGAGAACTATTTGGTTGGTTTTGCTAAACTAAACGCTAAACTCAAAAACAGCTCGACCGATTTTTATTTGTTCGCTTTAATATAGAAAGGTTTATGAATACAAAAATATAGAGAAAACAAAAGAATAGCTAGAAAAATGAATAATTCTTTTTCTTCCTTTTACTTTCAATAGGTGTCATTCGTGGTGGCTGTATCGTCTGACGTATTGCTATACAAAACTGTCGTTTCTTTTGTGCAATTTTGAAAAGTATTGCATACCTAAGTACTAACATACCAGGAGAAGATAAGCCTACAGGAGATATAATTTTCGTTAATTTTAATAAAATAAATTGTAGGTGAAACAAAGTTAACTAAGTCATCCACTAATCAATAAATATAAATACTAAAAAAGTGTTATTCGAGCAATTTTTTATCGCAACTAAAACATAACTGATGCTTTACAGATACGTAAGATCTCACTTACGCCGGTACAGAAGAAATTTTAACGAAAGCTTTTTACTCAAGTTTCTTTAAATTATAATATAATACTATAATACATATGCCTAGAGCTATTTAATTTCCATCAAACAGATAAAAGTAAATTGGCGCTTGTGAAGATATTTGTTAAAAAAAAACTCACCGGCTTTCCTTACGCCTAAGCTAGGCTCCATAAGACGGCCGCATTATTGTGAAAGAAAAATCCTGAAACAAGGAAAGAAAGATTTGAATTCAAACAATTGAAACAGGTTTATATAATTACGGCCGCTGTAGAATTCATTACCGCACAACTCGCCACAAGCAACAGTTTCATCCCCACCATATGGATGAGTGGCGATCCAGTACGGTGCGTTTTTCCAGAAACTTCTATCCACACACCACTACCCTGTGGAACTGGCTACCTTTAGTGTTGTTCCCGAAACAATACGACATTGGAACCTTGAAAAAGCGAGCCTACACTTTTCTTAAAAGGCGGCAACGCTTTTGCACTGCGGATGTCTATGGGCGGCGTTGATTGCTTTCCATCAGATTATAGGCCTGCTCGTTTGCCTTCCTATCCCATAAAAAAAGATGAATTGCCTTTAAGAAATGTGTAGACTTGTTTTATGGGATAAGAGGGGAAAAAAGCAAGCGTTTCACCCGATGGAAAGCAATCAACAACGCCCACAAACATCCGCGACACCATAGGTAATACGGAAATTTTACCGGCATTTGAGATAAGTCTTTGCTTGTTTGTTGTAGGTTCCGATGTCGTATTGGTTCGGAAATCTCACTAAAAATAAGTTGCACCTTTTGAAACAAGCCTTCATACATGAAATAGGATGTGTGATTTAGGTAATTTATCGATTAAGATGTCTCTCTAAGATGAACTCTTTTATCCCTAATGGAGAATTCGACGCGCAGGCACACTCTTGATATTTCTTTTTTTGTTATTTGTAAGCGTTGATATTTTTACAGCCCGCGTGACGTCACCGTCGCAATACGGGAAATTTATCGCAAATGCAGTACCGTCGCCAGTTTCTGGCAAGGCAACGCTGACGCCAGGGGAATCGATAGTATTGGCTATCGATAGTATTGGCTATCGCCGCCCGTAGGTGAGACCTACCTCTATTGTGTTATGTTAATGGAAACAGTTTCAAAAATAACGACACATTTGAATATATATATATATATATATATATATATATATATATATATATATATATATATATATATATATATATATATATATATATATATATATATATATATATATATTATTAGGAACAATCAGATGAATCAGAGGAAACAACTCAAATTGCCAAAATTAATTACTAATAACAAAGCTTTATTTATAATTTGACCATTTTAAATAAATAACACTGATTATAAACTTTATTTATAATTTGAGTAATTTGACCAAATAACACTAATTACAAAACTTTATTTTTTTTTTTTTTATATATATTCACGCCTATACCCCGCAGGGGTTGGCAGAGACCACAGAGCTCCATCCGCTGCCATTCATCGCAGCGAAACGGCTCGTCATTGGTCGCTTTTCGCCCTCGTGAGAATCAGGACGTGACGAGTGGCGAACCACGTCGCCGTCATTTTCGACAAATTAGGTATATTAAATTCGTCTTTAGTGAATCCCACGAGCCGCAAGGGAGGATGGAGGTCAGCCCCAGCAGAGCCCTGCATGCTGAGGTAAGGCACCATAATCCCCGGGGGAGCCTGACCCCGGGACGATCGGCACGTTTACGACTAGGCTCGCCCCTAGCCACGCATCCATTGGCACGGCAGACCGTGGATTGGCGGAGAGAAAGGGAAAGGATAGAGAAGAAAGGAAGGGGCAGGAAAGGAAATGCGGATTGGGGGGTTACCAGACTCGGAATAAACATTTAAAAATCCATATAAATATTTATTCCGATGCGGGAATCGAACCCGCGACCATTGACTCCGCGGGCGGAGGGCCCCGCCACTGAGCCAATCGGTCGTCTTTACTTATAAAGGTAAACTTTATTTATAATTTGACTTAATTATTTTTTTATGCGATAGGTAGGCATACGAACAGACGTGTCACCTGATGGAAATCAATCAACGCACCCTTAGACATCCGCAGTGCCATAGCCAGTGCGGAAGCGTTGCTGATCTTTAAGGAAAGTAACATTAAGGGAGTTTGAATTGGAGAAGAGGGGCGGGGGAGGGTGTTAGGCCACCGTAACTCAGCCGGCCCATTCATGCTACAGACAAATATTATGCCATTCTTGACAAAGTATTCGTCTGCAGCGTGGCTCTATTACTAGAAGAATCGATTACATGCAATAGTTTAAATGGCCACATTTAAATAATTGCATGTAATCGATCGCGTGATACGACTAAAGCATAAAACGATACAAAATATTTTAGTATCACACTCGTGGCGTCATAAAGCGCAGACCGCGCTGCACTTTATATGTTTATGGAGCATAAAATTATAGCGCTTCCGATGTCGATCGACTTTGTTTATTGCGCGGTACAGCCAGACGCCATGTTAGCGTGTCACCTTAATTCGTGAACATGATATTCTCCGTGCAACTTTAGATCTCGTAAAGTAACATAACACATTTTATGCACAACTTAACGCGATGTGTGTATGTATGTATGTATACCGCATAAATATGGTGTAGGTTAGACTGTGAATTAGTATTAAATAATTCCTCCGGAACGTAACCGAGCTCCTGAGCTGCCACTCACACGCCGATTTTCTGCGGGAGTGTGGTACTTGGGGATGCGTGGCTAAGGGCGAGCTTAGTCGCAAAGCGTGCCAACCGTCCCGGGATCAGCCTCCCCCGGGTACTATAGTGTCTTACCTCAGCATGCATTGTTCTGCTGGGGCTGACCTCCATCCTCCCTTTACGAATTTAATATACCTAATTTATTGAAAAATGACGGCGACGTGGTTCGCCAACCGTCACCGTCTCACGAGGGCGAGAAGCGACCAATAGAGAGCCGACCAATAGATGAATGGTAGCGGATGGAACTCTGTGGTCTCTGCCAACCCCTGCGGGGGATAGGCGTGAATATATAATATAATATAAAAAGTGTGGTACTTCCCCAGGCGAGCCGGCCCATTCATGCTCCAGATAAATAACTTAAGTTCAATCTACGTGTCACAGACAAGCACATACACAGACTGACAACTACATATACATACATATGATTATACCTGTTTCCCGTAGGGGTAGGCAAAGACGACAGACTTCCATGTGCTACAATCCCGGCACACTTTATTCGCTTCATCCACAATCCTCACCCTCTTCATACAAGCGCGTTGGTTAAGGGTTTTTTACGTTAAACTTTGAACTGACTAATATATAAACAAATATTTTTAAAGGATAGGAAGGCAAACGAGTAGGCGTGTCACCTGATGGAAAGTCACCATCATCGCCGCCTATAAACATCCGCAGTGTCATTATGGTAGGGGGAGGGTGTTGGACCTCCGGAACTCTACCGCTCACCAGACGAAGCGCGATAGCTAAGCGACCACTCAAATGCCGGTTTTCTACGAGAGTGTGGTACCTAGTTCCCCGAACTAGCCGGCCCATTCTTGCTACAGACAAATAATATGCCATTCTTGACAAAGTATTCGTCTGCAGCGTGGCTCTACCACTAGTAAAGCACTATTCATTTAAGTTACTTGTGTAAACATTTTACCTTATTTTTCGGCCTATAAAATGCACTTTTTTACATTGATAACATTAAAATATATTTTTCTAAAATAAAAATCATTTTATTAATTTGAGATGCCTCTTATCTTCCTGTACGTTTTATATGTAAAAAAAAATTCCAGATTTGTTAAAAAATGACGGTGACGTGGTTCGCCACCCGTCACGTCTGATTCCCACGAGGGCGAGAAGCGACGAACAGAGAGCCGGTTTGCTACGATGAATATGAGAGGAAGGATGGATGCAAAGATGGATGAGTGTGGAGGAAGTAAGGTTCGCTGGGATCGTAGCGGATGGAAATCTATGGTCTCTACCTACCACTAAGCGAAACAATGTGTGTGTGTGTGTGTGTGTGTGTGTGAGTGTGTGTAAAAAACGTTAATTATATAAATAAATCACATTTATTTAGATTCAATTAACGAAACTCCCCCTTTTAGACTCGAAATATGTCCCACTGTCGTCGCGAATAAAGCGAGCATACATATAAAGTTTCTCTCAAACATCGCACGAAGCAAATGGAGAGATGAGTAAAAAGGCTTTAACACAAAATACATACATCCTTCGCTTCGCGTGTCTAAACACACAGGGCTGCAGTAAATCCTTTTGCAGTACGATACCGACCCGTTGAGATTTTTTTGTAATTTTAAAAACTAAAAGGCATTATATTGCCCCTTTTGTGCAGTGAAGTAATCGTTTGTTTTTGTCACATGCTTTATTTTTCAATTTACAAAGCGCTGTGATTTTTTCTTTTGTGCGCAGAACTATAAAGTTTGACGGCAACATTTTTACGTTAAATGTGAAGAAATATTGTTTGTACGTGGTGTAAAATGGAATAAGAACTCGAGGTTAATTTGCGACGACATCATTTGGTTATAGAGACCCATTATCCTGTAGAACCAGCTCCCTCCAGTGATGTTAAGGGATCGATACGACATTGGAACCTTCAAAAAAAATCTACACAATTCTTCAAGGCTGGCAACGATTCCGCTGTACATTCGATGTGAAGAAATATTGTTTGTACGTCGTGTAAAATGGAATAAGAATTCGAGGTTAATTTGCGACGACATCATTTGGTTTTGGAGACCCATTATCCTGTAGAACCAGCTCCCTCCAGTGATGTTAAGGGATCGATACGACATTGGAACCTTCAAAAAAAAACCTACACAATTCTTCAAGGACGGTAATAATTCCGCTATACATTCGATGTGAAGAAATATTGTTTGTACGTCGTGTAAAATGGAATAAGAATTCGAGGTTAATTTGCGACGACATCATTTGGTTTTGGAGACCCATTATCCTGTAGAACCAGCTCTCTCCAGTGATGTTAAGGGATCGATAGGACATTGGAACATTCAAAAAAAAACCTACACAATTCTTCGAGGACGGTAACAATTCCGCTGTACAGTCGATGTGAAGAAATATTGTTTGTACGTCGTGTAAAATGGAATAAAAATTTGAGGTTAATATGCAACTACATTGTTTGGTATAAGAGACTCATTATCCTGGAGAACAAGCTCCCTCCAGTGATGTTGAGAGACTGATACGACATTGGAACCTTCAAAATAACCTACACAATTCCTCAAGGCCGGCAACGATTCCGCTGTAAACTCGATGTGAAGAAATATTGTTTGTACATCGTGTAAAATGGAATAGGAATTCGAGGTTAATTTGCGACTACATTGTTTTGTTTTAGAGACCCATTATCCTGTAGAACCAGCTCCCTCCAGTGATGTTGAGGGACCGATATGACATTGGAACCTTCAAAAAAAACCTACACAATTCTTCAAGGCCAGCAACGATTCCACTGTACACTCGATGTGAAGCAATATTGTTTTTACATCGTGTAAAATGGAATAGGAATTCGAAGTTAATATGCGACTACATTGTTTGGTTTAAGAGACCCATTATCCTGTTGAACCAGCTCCCTCTAGTGATGTTGAGGGATCGATACGACATTGGAACCTTCAAAAAAAAACCTACACAATTCTTCAAGGCCGGCAACGATTTCGCTGTACACTCGATGTGAAGCAATATTGTTTTTACATCGTGTAAAATGGAATAGGAATTCGAAGTTAATATGCGACTACATCATTTGGTTTTAGAGACCCATTATCATGTAGAACCAGCTTCCTTCCAGTTATGTTGAGGGACGTTATACCCATACGACATTAGAACCTTAACATAGACATTAGAAACCTACACATTTCCACAAAGCCAGCAACACTTCTACAACGAGCAATAAATGGACAGTCAAAAGTTTTACTTAGCTAAGATCCGCGACAAGTAAAACAATAACAGAAAATTAATAAAGTGTGTTTTTTGTGCTGGATGAAGTGGATATATTCTATATTAGAGTCCTCGGAAGACAACCGAAAAGTGACTTTTCGGTTCGAAGAGTCACTTTTCGGTTGTCTTCCGTAGAATCTACTATACTTGAAGATGCCTCATGTTGGGGGGAAACACGTGTCGTTTACAAGATGGAAAAGTGGTAGTGTGTGTTTGGTGTTGTATATAGTGGTTGCTGGGTGGAGAATTGATGGCCGATTTTCGGTAAGTTTTTGGTTTGAGTTCCAAATAAATCCACTTCATCCAGCACAAAAAACACACATTATTATTTTTCTGTTATTGTTTTGCTTGTCGCGGATCTTAGCTAGGTAAAACTTTTGACTGTTCACATAGTGATGGATTTCCGCAAAGTTACGCCTGACTCCATTAATAACGAGCAATAAACAAAGACAACTGATGTTCGAAGCGTCGTAATTTTATGCACCATAAACTACGGTGCAGCGTTTTACGTGCTTTATGACGGTGTGATATCGGATAACTTTTCATGATTTGAAATTGTAAAAATGATAAACTCTTAAAGTTTCATCCGCACTATCTGGATGAATGGTGAACCAGTACGGTGCGTTTTCCCCAGCTACCTTCAGCAGCACTTCCGAACCGATACAACATTCGTCTTCTTCTTCGAGTGCCTCTCCGACTTCCAAAAGGTTGGCAGCTAATTCAGCACAACTATCCTCCTCTTTCGCCAAGTGCAGCAGTTCTGGAGCACTCGCTATCCCGGTCCACTCCCTGTTATTACATAGCCAAAACATTCGTTTTCGACAAACTTGTCTTTTGCCCACTACTTTTCCCATCACGATCAGTTGCAGAAACTTGTACCTGTTATGTCTCATGATATGACCTAAGTAAGCAACTTCTCTACCTTTGACGGTCTGCAAAAGTTCACATTTTTGCTTCAGTTGTCGGAGAACCTCGTCATTGACCATACTTTGAGTCCAGCCAATAGCGAGCATCCGTCTGTATGCCCACATTTCGAACGCTTCTATACGTTTTCCGAGGTCTTCTTTAAGCTCCAAGCCTCACATCCGTATAAAAGAACGGGCCAGATGTAACAGTGGAGCATTCTAATGCGCAAAAAAAGTTTGAGGCTGCGATTACAAAGGACACGTTTCATTACGATATGACATTGGAACCTAAAAAAATAAACCTACTCATACGTCAAATGCCAGCAACGCCCCTTAAATGCTTATGGTGTTACCGATTTCTATGGGCAGCATTGATAGATTTCCCATAAAAGAAACTCTCGTACCGTTTTTCGTAAACGTTTAATTAAAACGTAAATTTCAAATCTGCTGTAGTAGTTCGATCCACTATCACGCTATCATAGTTATTAGCAACTATATATAAATATAATAAAACTATCCGTGATAATGGATCGATACCAGTATAACGTAGTAGTCAAATGCCGGCAACGCACCTGTCACGCCTATGGTGTTACCGATGTCTATGGGAAGCATTGCTAGCTTTCCATCAGGTGGTACCACTACTCTTTTGCCTTCTTATCCCATAAAAGAAAATCTCGTACTGTTCGTACGTAAACATTTTGATTAAAACGTAATTTTCAATTCTACTGTAGTAGTTCGATCCACTATCACGCTATCATAGTTATAGGCAACAATAAAACTATCCGTGCTAATGGATCGATGCCAGTATAACGTAGTAGTCAAATGCCGGCAACGCACCTGTCATGCCTATGGTGCTACCAATGTCTATGGAAAGCATTGCTAGCTTTCCATCAGGTGGCACCACTACTCTTTTGCCTTCCTATATCATAAAAGAAAATCTCGTACCGTTCGTACGTAAACATTTTAATTAAAACGTAATTTTCAATTCTGCTGTAGTAGTTCGATCCACTATCACGCTATCATGGTTATTATCAACAATAAAACTATCCGTGACAGTGGATCGATTTCAGTGTAACGTAGCACTACTGTTTTTTAAATTATTAATAAAATATAACGAAACAATATATCTGAATAGGAGGCAGCGAAAAACTGATAGCCTCCCAGGTAAGCAAATTGAATCAAATTTTTCGCACAAAATTGAATCAGGGAGGAGAGGGTGTCTGCAATTTTATGTAACGCCGTATAGGGATACATCGTATAACGTTGAAAAAAATTTTCACGCAAAAAATATATCGTTATTTAATACACGTTTGAGCTGAAGAGGCAAATCCTACAGGATGTCGACATCGAAGAGCTTGTTTACAAATACCGTATCATTTACGTTAGTGGACAGCCAATGTCAAGCTGTGGACTATGGCTACTGTATTGGTAGATCTTTATTTGATATTCGCTTTCTTACTGCAGTTAAACAACTATTGTATTATGACTGACATAAAATCTCATTTAACAATTATTTGAAAATAAATCGTACGTAAAAAAGATGCTCGGCACCAAATCGGAGCTAGAGAGAGCTCTAAAGAATGCTAATTTTTTTTTATGGGAAAAGAAGGCAAACGAGCAGGCGTGTCACCTGATGGAAAGCAATCAACGCCGCCTATAGACGCAGCGCCATAGGCAGTGCGGAAGCGTTGCCTTTAAGGAAATTTTCATCGTGAGTGGGAGGGAGGGTTTGGTGTCCGGAATTTAGCCGCTCACCGTACTCAGCGCGGTAGCTAAGCTACCACCCAGACGCCGGTTTCCTACGGGAGTGTGGTACTTCCCCGGGCGAGCCGGCCCATTAATGCTACAGACAAATATGCCATTCTTGACAAAGTATTCGTCTCTAGCGTGTTTCTACCACTATCAAAGAGCTTGTACTTTTCAGTACAATAATGTTTTCATAACATCACTGAATAATCTTGAAAAGAAATACCTACTAAACGCCCTGCAGCGTGTGTCCTTTGCATACACTTCCTCGTGTAGCTCTGCATGAATTTCTTTATCAATATTTTCCACCCCGACACATTTATTGTTCTTTTTATAGATAGGTACACTTTGTAACTATCAAATTTAACAACCCATAATGTCCCACTGCTGAGCACGGGCCTCGCCATTTCTGCAGGAACGAGGTTCCGCTAACCTACCACGCTTGTCCAATGCGGATTGGCGGAGTCACCAGACTCGGAATAAATATTTGTAATCCATACATATATTTATGCCGATGCTGGAATCGAAACCGCGACCATGGATTCCGCGGTGGAGGGCCCTGCCACTGAGCGAATTGGTCGTCTATTGTGTGTGTTTTAGTGTTTTATTTTTTTATATTTAATTTATATGATCTCGTGTTATTGTCAGTTATATTATTTAATTCTAGTTGCTTAATACTCACTATGATTTGATTAAGGCGTCGAGGTGAGTGAAATGAAATAATTGCGTGTATCGTGTTATTGTTACTTGACTGCAAAATTCCATTTAAGTTTTGAAATACATAGAAATAGAAAAAAAACTTCATTCACGACACCATTTTTACAATAGCTAAAATTAAAACTTTAACAATATTATAATATACAAATAAACAAAACACAAAGAACATAATTTTAATTTAAAACCTGTCATAAAATGTTTGTTGCTCAGCAGATACCTGGAGCGGATTCCTGTGGGGCGCCCCAGGTACCGCTGGAGAGACATGATGGAGGATGACTTGCGCAACCTTCAAATCTGCAACTGACAGGAGGTGGCGCAGGACAGGGCATGGTGGCGTCAGATCTGTTTGAAGGCCAAGATCCATTTTGGGCTGGCTTTTCATCTGGAATCTAACTAACAAAGTTAGCTAGTTAATTATGTCAGGCGTTCTATTGGAGCACCTGGGACTGGTTTTCAGGAAGAACGAATAAACGACGAATAGAATGGCCACCATTCTTATCACGACCTATCGTGAAAAACAAAGAATTTACGTTTCGAGATACTTGTCGTTATTTAACTTGACACTGGCATAATAATTAGTAATAATTGCCATAAAAAAAAAGAAAAAATGGCGATGTTTTCTAGATCTAATTTCTTTTTAAACGAAATAATTTTTTCATATTTTTTCAGATCTCTGACTGGACGATCTTTCCGAGCCCACGAGTTTTATAATTTAATAAATTACAAATAAAACATTTTACAGACTTTCCCCGCCAACTTACATCAGTGACGCTGTGTTTTTATTTCATTTTCATAATCTTATATTATTATCAAATCTGTGGATGGATTATAAGTGGATGGAATAATACAAATATGTGGATGGAAGGCTTTGTAGGGGAAGACTACGAAAAACATACCTTGACCAAATTGCTGAAGTTCTTAAGAAAGGCCAGGTCAAGAGTACCCTTAACCGGCGGGCTTGCATGAGGAGAGTGATGAGTGTGGAGGGAGCAAGGAAAGTATGCCGAGATCGTAGCAGGTTGCGTGACGATATGTATGTATCAATCAATCATCAACAGCGTGCGGCAGTCCACTGCTGGATAGGCCTCCCCCT
The DNA here is from genome assembly GCA_031353405.1 of Baronia brevicornis. Lineage (NCBI taxonomy): Eukaryota > Metazoa > Arthropoda > Insecta > Lepidoptera > Papilionidae > Baronia > Baronia brevicornis. Next base: position 759,843 of record JASFAT010002382.1, read on the forward strand.
GGAGCGCCACCTAGCCCGATCTTCGGCTACACGCATGCAGTTTCTACCAGCCGCCCTGCGCAGATCGTCTGTATGTATGTATGTATATGTGTGTATGTAAATTATTATCAGTTATATTGTTTAATTGTGGTGGCATATTATGAAATATAGTTCAATCAAGACTTATAGCTAAAGTGATATTAAATAAATGCATGTTATCTTTACTTTTTAAATCGACTGAAAAAGTCCATAGAAGATTTTGATATAATAGCCACTATTTTATCAGGACGTAACGTGACAAGCTGACTCGACATTTCAATACTAGATATTATTGAGTAGATATTATTCAATTTTACTTCACACTGCAGTTTTAAGTAATTGCCATCAAAGAAAGGCAAATAAAAGAATACATTTCACAATTGCATTCAAATAAAATGTAATAAACAATAAACATAACAAAGATGAAGGAGTGACGAATCAAACGACAAAGGAATCACAAACGACTCTGACGAAACGCTGAACAATAACGAATCTGCAAGTGGAATCGACGATGTTCTGCAACAATTTCGTCGGATTTCAACCTTGGAACACTGAAGACACAGTTGAGATTCAAACTGGCGTAATGGGTCATATACCCATCACTGCAATAAAAGCCAATTAAAAGTCGAGTAAACTTTAATAACAAATATTGTATAATCATTACAATATTTTCCCGGCTGTCCCGGTATCGGGCTCCCCCGGGTACTGTAGTGCCTTACTCAGCATGCGGGGCTCTGCTGGGGCTGATCTCCATGTCTCCTTGCAGCTCGTGGGATTCACTATGACATCATAATAATCTTAATCTGTTAAAAAATGACGGCGACATGGTTCGCCACCTGTCACATCCCGATTCCCACGAAGACGAGAAGCGACTAACGGAGAGCCGTTTCGCTACGATGAATGAGAGGAAGGCTGTAAAGGAAGCAATAATGGTGTGACGGAATCGTGGTGGATGGAGATCTGTGGTCTCTGCCTACCCCTACGGAAAACAGGCGTGACAATATGTATGTATGTGTGTACAACATTTTAAAAGTTAATACAGAATGCAAATATTCTTCTATACTGTGTGTGTTGTTTGTTTGTATGGATTTGTAACTCAATATATATAAATGTATTTTTTTTCTAAATAGACATCTTAGCAAATTAAGTTTAACTAACTTACTTTGCTACTTACATACATACATACATACATATATATATATATATATATATATATATATATATATATATATATATATATATATATATATATATATATATATATATATATAAAACCTGTACTCTCTTACGGCGCCGAAACATGGACGCTCACAGTCCGTCTGCTTCACAAATTCAGAGAATTATGCTCGGAGTTTCTCTGGTAGACATGAATCAAAATGAACAAATCCGCCAGAGATCTAAAATCACCGACATAGCCTTTTGAATTAGCAAACTGAAGTGGCAATGGGCTGGTCCCGCTTGTCGGAGATTCGACAATCGTTGGAGCAGACGCATGCTGGAGTGGAGACCGGGTCTCGGTAAACGTAGTGTGGGACACCCCTCGGCTAGATGGTGCGACGATCTGTTGCAGGCTGTTGATTGATTGATATATACATAAAACATCTGTGGGTCTGGACTGAAGTTATTAATCACCTTTACAATTTCATCAGGAAGGGTTATACGCCTAGTTTGTATGTTCTTAGTTAATCAGTGGAACTTGTTTGGAATTAAACTTCGAATACCCGAAGAAAATCAAAAACCTCTTTGTTGAAGCTCTTCGAGACGAACGAATGATTTCAGAACTGAAGTTGACCATCGCCAAGTTCCTGAATAGTTTCCAAATACTACAACTATTTGAAGTGCAAGCGGACTCAAACATGCGGGCTGGGAGTTTCACGAACAAGTCTAAATTTCCATTGAACGTAAACTACCTTCATCTTGATCAACGGCGTTCTACCCTCAAACTAGATGATTAAAAAATATTTAAAAAACGTATATGCTGCTAAATGCTGAGATAGAAGATGGTAAAATGTATGGTTTAGTTGGACATTAAAACAAGATCTAAGTGGTGAATTGAGAGCATTTGAAATGTGAATGTACCGGAGAATGATTAAAATGAAAGAATTTAGGTATTAATGAACTTAAAAAATTTAGAGAAGACAACGATCACAAAAAAACAAAATTACATTTTCGATACTCGTTTCGATAAATATTTTGGACATATTTATCGAAACGAGAAATATTAAAAGTCATTATTGAGGGCAGAATTGAAAGTAGAAGAGACCACGGTAGAAGAGGAATTTCATAGACTAAAAATATAAGACTGGTTGAAGGTAGAAAGCACAGAAAAGTGACTGATTTGTGACTGACCGATCTCTGTAAGAGATCGAAGTGTAAGATGGTGTCGTGACAAAATTTGAGCAAGGGATGTTTGGATGGTTTGCGCACAGAGAGAATGGATGAAAGACGACTAACAAAAGAAATTTACGTTGTGTATATGAAGACCAAGGAGAATATACCTAGAAATTTCCGAAGTTCTTAAGAAAGGTCAGGTCAAAAGGCCAGGAAAACAAGGTGTGCTGGGATCGTAGCAGATGATGAACAGACGTGATGATATGTATATATGTATGTACATAACACCACTATTCTCAATGTCCACAAAACGTGTTTCGCCTCAACATGAGACACACTCATAGTATAGTAGACACTGCGGAAGATCTGATGGATGAGACAAAAGTGAAGCAATCTGAAAAAAGGAATAACCTTCGCTACAGTGTCGCTCCAGACATGCTCTTCATTATGACTCTTTCCCAATGCCACAATATACAATAGCTATGCCCCGGCTTTGTCCAAAGCGATATTAAAAACACAAACAAAATTCATCGAACAGAACTCACTACACTGTTACACAAGCAGGAACTGTAATTTGTCCTTTGTTCTGACAATTCCGTTCAAAGGTAATTTGAAAGTTTTCATTTTAAAAAAGTAGATATTCCCTTTTAGTGTCCGATGTGACATGACGGAGGGTAATCAATTTTTTACAACAAAACTTTTTCACGGCTCCCTTCGTGGGTAGATTGGTTAGTATTGAAGTTATAACTCCACTGCCGAGTACACTAAAAGCATACTACGCTAAGCACTTTGACTATATACCCATTTACTTATAGCCCATAAATTAATTCTAAAAAAAGAAAATTTTAACATACATACATACATATCGTCACGCCTGTTTCCCGTACAGCTAGGCAGAAATCATAGATCTCCATCCGTCAAGATCCCGGCACACCCTCCTTGCTTCCTCCACACTCATCCATCTGTTCATCTATCATCCCTCTTAGATTAACCATGGCGAAACGGCTCTCCGTTCGTAGCTTCTCGCCCTCGTGGGGATCAGGACGTGACGGATGGCGAACCACGTCGCCGTCATTTTTAACAAATTAGCTTTATTAAAATTCGTCATAGTGAATCCCACGAGCCGCAAGGGAGGAAAATTTTACAATACTCCGAAATATTAACAGTCTTATTCATAAATAATAGAACCACTTATCTATAGAGAGCATATAACGGGATTGTTAGAAATGTTTATTCATAAATAAACTGTAGAACTTAAAACCTCCTCTTACTACTTTCGGTGGCAAATGTACTGGTTAAGACTTCTGAATGTATAAAGAATGGTTAAACATTAATCTATATAAATATATAAAAATGGAAAGCTATTTTCTTATTGTATTATGTTTGTAAACTCAAAAACGGCTTGACTGATTTGAATATTTTTTTATGTTATTCGTCTAAGTCATCACCACGGGTTGTTCCTCGCCACTGCTCGGCTGCGTTTCGTGGTAGCTTTAAATACACCGCAACTAAGTGTTGGAACAACTTGCCACCACCTCTCCGTGACTTGCGTACTATAATTATGTTTTAAAAAAAATACAAAAATCTAATTTTAAATATCCAAACAGGAACTTGTTCTTTTGAGTGGTAGCTTAGCTGCCACGCTTCTTACGGTGAACGGCTGAGTTCTGGAGGCCCAACACCCTCCTCCCCCTCTCCCCCTCCCTTCCCTTCCCTCCCCTCTTTTTCCCACTTCCTCTCCCATAAAGTTCAGCAACGTTTCCTTATTTCCTATGGCGCTGAGGATATTTATGGGCGACGTTGATTGATTTTCAACAAGTGTCACGCCTGCTCGTTTGCCTTCCTATCTCATAAAAAAAGTATAACAACATAATTTGTAGGTGAAACAAAGTTCACCGCGTCATCTAATATGATATATTTCTAAATAGTTATCATAACAAATACTCGCTTTAAAAAAATATTTTAAAAAATAATTTGCAAGTTCCTCTCAGTTAGATTTATATAGAAAGTGGACGAGAAATGAGGTTAAACGTATGAGCGTTGTAAATATAAGTCGCTGGAAAATTGCATCTTTCTCCAGTTACTCGTCACGCTAGAGTACTACTACACTAGGCGCCGCAGTGAGGTCCTTGTGCAAATAACGCGGGGTCGCTAGTAGTATTGTGCAATTTTCAAAAAAACTAGGACTCCCATTTCGCCGTTTGTATTACAGTTCTTCTTTTTATGTATTCGTTTATTATTTACGGTCAATCTATTATTTATTTTGTTTCACTGCCTGCCGAACTAGGATGAGCCCTGTACTACGGCAGACAGTCTCCTTATATAACACATTTATGAGTTACATATATTATTCTAATTGCCATACTTAATTTTACATAAAAAAATTACAGGAGGCTGAAACAAAGAATTAAATTAAAGAATATATATATATATATATATATATATATATATATATATATATATATATATATATATATATATATATATATATATATATATATATATATTCACGCCTATCTATCCTACCTATATGGGGTTGGCAGAGACCACGAGCTCCATGTGCTGCCATTCATCGCAGCGAAACGGCTCGTCATTGGTCGATTTTCGCCCTCGTGAGAATTAAATACTTATATATTTACAATAATTATGTATTTACTCATATAATCGCTTATGGCTATTGTCTTTGTTTATTAATATTTTTGTCTATCTTTTTTATCATCATAACGATAATATATCACCAACTTACGTCAGATTATCTTTTTAACATTGCGCCCATACTACGGTTTACTAGAGTAAATCGCTATTAGCGATAAGACCGCCATTTGTATATAAATATTACAAATCAATAACTGTATAACCGTTGTTTTTGGTGTACAATAAAAAATACTCGTATATCTATCTATTTTATAGTGGTACCGCCACGCTGCAAACAAAAACTTTGTAAAGTATGGCATAATATTTGACTGTAGCATGAATGGGCCGGCTCGTCGGGGAAGTACCATACTCCAGTAGAAAACCGGCGTCTGAGTGGTAGCTTAGCTAGCGTACGGTGAGCGGCCGAGTTTCGGAGGCCCAACACGCTCCCCCCCTCCCTCCACCCCCTTCCATTCCTGCTCCCATAATGACACTTTCCTCAGAGGTCGGCAACGCTTCCGCACTGCCTATGGCGCTGCGTCTATGGGCGGCGTTGATTGCTTTCCATCAGGTGACACACCTGCTCGTTTGCCTTCCTTTCCCATTATAATTAACCCTCTATAGAACGAGCAAGAACCTGCTAGAGCCAGTGCCGATCTTTAGAAATCGTATTTGAATATATATATTCGAAATAAAAATATTCGACATCTCATAACTATGGCCACATTTTAAAGCGAAACTATTTCCGCCCCATATCTTTAAGATTTCGCGCAATAAAAGAATTCAGTGGGAACTTGAAAGCACGGAGGAAGCCAAAACCTCACGGGAATAACCGAACGAAAATATAAAATATTCATATTTCTCAACGATAATGTCGCTGTCAAAAGCTGATCTACTTCCTCAGAAAATTTATGGTTTTTGAATCTAACTACATCATAAGTGTATTAGCTTAGCAATCAAAAGCAGTTGTAGTGGTCTTTTACTGGACATTAGTCTTTCTTAAAAGTCGATACAAGTTTTTTTTCGTGGGATAGGGAGGTAAACGATCAAGCCCACACCTTTCTTACTCTTCAAGTAAAGCAGACCGAAGTGGCAATGGGCTGGTAACGTTTGTCAGAGGACCGACAACCATTGGAATAAACGCGTGCTGGAGTGGAAACCGCGACTCGGCAAACGTAGTGTGGGACGCCCTCCTGCTGGATGGAGAGATGATCTGCGCAAGGCCGCTGGTAGAGACTGGATGCGTGTAGCCGAAGTAAATCACTAGGTGACTGCCGTGGGCTGTAATTGATTGATATTGATAGGCATCTGCAATAATGGTATGGACCACGCAAGCATCACAAATACATTGCTGGTATAGGTATCACCGAATAGATTCGAAAATACCACCGAAGGTGAGAGTTCCATAGAGTGGTGGTGCGTGGAATGAAGTTTATGGAAAAACGCACCCTACTGGATCGCCACACACCCAGACGGTGGGGATGAGAGTTTCCGTAATTACAACACTTGGCAAGCGAATTAGGAATCGTAGAGGCTGCTGTCGTCGTATTTACTGCGGGATTAAACGAAAAGAAACTTGATGTCTATTCTGTATTCAATGCTGTTTGTTAGAATTTTCCCACTATTTAATACACGTTGCAGTGAGAAAGCTTAAATGACTTTGTTACAAGCGTATTGCCAAGTCTTCTACACGTGCAGCTTGTGGTATATTTACACGCAGCGAACCATCAACTCCCTGCGGGTCCAATATAACAACGGTTTCAGAATATTGTCGGGGCTGCCCCGTGTCCGCAGTGCATCAGGTATGTTCATTAAAGCCCGCACCCGTGGCTTTAGGGCCATTTTGCGAAAACGAACAGCCTCTTTCCTTCACAGAATGCGGGATAGCTCCAACTCTTTAATGAAAACCGTTGCTGATAGATTCAACTCGCGCCTTATGAAACAACTAAATCGGCTTCAATGTAAATGATTTACTAACATAATTTTTAAGGTGTACAAAATTACTAACACAAATGTTAAATGTATGGACCAAAAAAAAATTGTCTGAAATAAAGATTATTATTATTAATTAATGGCCGATTTTCGGTAAGTTTTTGATTTAAGTTCCAAATAAATCCACTTAACCCAACGGAAAAACACACATTATTAATTTTCTGTTATTGTTTTGCTTGTCGCTGATCTTAGCTAAGTAAAACATTTGACTGTCCATATAACACCATTTTGTTAATACACTGTGTGTCCAAATATTTATGGACTCGTTACGCAGCTGTGAAATTTCCGTTTTAAAATAGTCGACATGACATTCGACAGAGTCAAACACCCCTAAATCTCGGTGTCATTATAAACAACAATAAAAACACAGACACGACGACAGGAAAGTGATAAATGTGAACAAGGAACACTCCACAACGACTCCATTTTACGATGCCGATAAAGACGGAAATGAAGACAGCACACGCACAATTGTCCAACAACGCTTACTTTACAAGTTTGGATGTTAAGCTCAACAAATGCAGCATATATGTTCATTTTAAACACAACAATTGACGTCGGGAGGGCGACATTTAATTAGGTTTTTTTTTAATTCTAGTGGTAAAGCTACGCTGCAGACGAATACTTTGTTAAGAGTGACATATTATTTGTCTGTAGCAAGAATGGGACGCCTCAACCGGGGAAGTACCACACTCCCCCATAAAACCGGCGTCTGAGTGGTAGCTTAGCTACCGCGTTTTGTCCGTTGAGTTCCGGAGGCCTTTCCTTATCCCCCTCCTTCTCCCCCTCCTTCTCCCCCTCCTTCTCCCCCTCCTTCTCCCCCTCCTTTTCCCCTCCTTTTCCCCTCCTTTTCCCCTCCTTTTCCCCTCCTTCTCCCCCTTCTTCTCCCCTCCTTCTCCCCCTCCTTCTCCCGCTCCTTTTCCCCCTTCTTCTTCCCCTTCTTCTCTCCCTTCTCCTCCCCCTTCTTCTCCCCTCCTTCTCCCCCGCACACTCCCCCATCCGTCATTATGCGATTGGTCAAATCAACAACGATTTGACGAATCGTATAATAACAAAATTGTGACTATCTTAACCCCTAATCAAACTTCAAAATTCTTGACATCATAAATTATAATGTAATCTAAACAAAAACAACAACAACTAGCGACGTCTGAGTTTCAAATAGAGATTGTTGAACAAGAGTGTAGAAATGGGCCATTGTGCATCGTTCCATGTGTCATGATGTCTACAAGGAATGCAAGCTTTAAAGAATCAAGGAAGCATCTTTAATTCTTTATAGCTTGCAATCCTAGTGTTAAATCCGGGAATCGCTAAAGCATGCTATCGTATCCCCGAGAGCGCTGTCCCTATTTAGGGACCAATCTCATGATGTAAGTGGAGATGAAACTCCCCAACTCCACCCTTCTTTGGGGGTAAATATGGTGCGCTTGAGGTTCAGATGTCGGGCAGCGAGGCTTCCCCTTTTCCGCCGCCCGAACCTCGGTTATGGGGATTGTAGGAGAGCCTGATGAGAGGCTCTCCGCCGCCCTGTCCTCTGCCTGCGGATTAGGAGAGCCGATGAGTTTTCTCTCTCCCTCTCCGCAGCCTCCTTCCTTGCCAAGACCTTCTTATTATGTTCATTACTAGCCTAACCTAACCTTCAAAGAATCTTCCACGTTTATAGTGATCAAAGAATCTTTCATATGTCTTATATTTTTTATTAAATAGCGTAAGGAGTATGCTTTGACTCACGCACAATTATTGTGACATACAAAATATTTCAACTCCACATTTTCTCTTCTACGACGTACCAATACACGAATGCAAGAAATGAAAATGGAGCGCAATAATAATATTTCCCTGCCGCATAACCTTCAATAGCATTACGTTTGACAAAAGAATTCTTGCAGAGCACTTGTAAGCGCGGGGCAAAATACAAATCCCTGCGGCTGGCGTTGAGGGTCGGCTAAGAACCCAACCCATTATATCTTATTTAAAAATACCACCACAATTACATTTTAATGCCTTCACTGTGAAATTCTTGCGTAGAAGATCTGATTAAAGCACAGGCCACACCAGGAATGAAACGAAATGATAAAAATTTCATTCCGTTTCACTTATGAAGCCTAAGAATGAGAGGTAAGAGAAGAAACCTGCAGAAAACCGGCGACTGAGTGGTAGCTTAGCTACTAGGCTTTGTCTGGTGAGCGGTTGATTTCCGGTGGCCCAACGGGGAGGGTTCCTCCCCCTCCCCCTCCTACTCCCGATGTCCCATTCCACGCCCCATTCCCCCTCCTCCGTCCCTCCCCTCCTCTCTCCATCTCGCCCTCCCACACCCCAGTCCCCCTCCCCCGCCGCTCCCCATAAAGTTGACGGACAGAAAACGCTTCCTAATTCCTTCCGCCATTAAATGTCCCTTTATACTAGAATATTTTTCATAATAGACGAATTCAGTTCAATTGAGGCTGAAATCATAAAAGCCAGTGCCATAATAACTGAACTTCCGAACACGAAACTCCAAGACGAGTCTCCACACCACTCAATTCCAAAGATCGAACTCGGAACAAGACTCGCTAATAAAACGGCTTAACAAGCTGCATCCGAGCAGCAGATTAATTGCAACGGGACAAAGAAACGACTGCATAAGTTGTGCTGAACTAACTGTACCGGGGGCGGGAGCACCAATTAAACTTACGCGACGCAAACCGAATAAGTTAAATTGGTTGATTATACGAAATGAAACGAATTGAAAGCTGAATACAAGTTACAAATATACATAACGGTAACAACAATCAAATAAATGATAAATATTATTACGACTCAAAGAATAATATGACGACCCAAATAATATTAGGATGACCCAAGGAATATTATGACGGCCCAAATCTGTTAGCTAATGATAAATCTATTATTTGTTAGTTATAAAAATGGTCGACCTTTTTTGAAACGATACCCTTTTGATTGTTTTTTAATGAAGATTTTCTGATCAGAGACATACGTTGTAATATTAAAAATATTAACTTTTTTTTAATATTACAACGTAAAATTTAAAAATTATCCAATCATCGAATTATACCTAACGCATTCATAAAAATGATAAGATACAAAAAAATTACTTAAATGCCGCTGGGGTGCATTCTAGTTGTAGAGCCACGCTGCAGACGAATACTTTGTCAAGAATGGCATATTATTTGTCTATAGCATGAATGGGCCGGCACGCCCGGGGAAGCACCACACTCATGTAGAAAACTGGCGTATGAGCTCATAGTTATTCACAATGCCATGGGCATTTCAGAAGCGTTGCGAGCCTTTAAGAAATGTATAGGCTTCTTTTTTTAAGGTTCCGATGTTGTATTGATTTGGACCCTAAACCAACACTTTTTGAAGTGATAGAGTCACGCTGCAGACAAATAACTCGTCAAAAATGGCAACGCACCATAACCTTTTGAAACCAGCTACCTCTAGCGGTATTTTCGAACCGATACGACATTGGAACATGCAAAAAACATGCCTACACTCTTTGTAAAGGCCAGCAATGTTTCTGCAATGCCTATGGCACTGCGGATGTCTATGGGCGGCGTGGATTACTTTCCATCAGGTGATACGCCTGCTCGTTTGTTTTCCTATCCTTTAAAAATAGCCAGTATTATATAGCAATAAAGCTAGTATTTAATAAAAAAACAAGTTTAAATATTAGAGATATCTTACGCCCATTTCTAAACCCTGCTACGAACTTCAACAAACCGACAAATTGGTTGCTTTCAACCTAATAACCATGTCCTTGGATTGTATCAATGGCTTTTCAAACACTTCAAAATATCTCCTTTTAGCTTGATAGACTTTTTGGCGGCATGCCAGTCCAGCGGTGGGGGTTGCGGAATCGATTCGTGTACATCTCTCGCTCCACTGACTTAGTTTATGCCTTCACCGAAAAATAAACTGAAAACTTGCAGGCTATTAAAAATGTTGGCATTTTATGTTGATTATTACTTTGATTTTTTTACATATACACCGCTTATCGCTTCCTAACGCTGCCTACCGCTGCCTAACAATGTCTAACGCTGTCTTCCACTGTCTGTCTGTCACCACATAGCCCTATCCTAAATAAAACGGAAGTAAGGCTCGATTTGTTATCTGTACGCAAAAATGTATCATCTCTCTGCGTACCATATCGAATTCCACAGTTCCACCATCAGACAACGTACCACGGAAATAAGTTCTATCCCCATCACCTGGACGACTGATGAGGATAGAACTTATATCCGATTCAGTCGCAGTTCTCTAGCACAAACTGTACAAATATGGAATGATGTTTCACCTGCGTTGTTCCCACAAAAATACGACATAGGGGCAGTCAAGAGACGAGCGTATGTGTTCACAAAAGACCGGCAACGCATCTGAGATGCCTCTATGGGCGACGGTGATCACTCACCACCAGTTGACCCGCATGTCCATTTGCCTATTCTGCTATAAAAAAAATGGATCCTTTAATTAAATACCTAAATTACCTAAAAGACCCGTAACGCTTCTATGACTCCTGTGGTATCGCGGTTGTCTATGGCAGTGTTGATTTCTTTCCATAAGGCGATACGTTTGCTCATTTGCTCTCCTATTCCATAAAAAAAAATTGTATTTCAAAAAAATACTAATGGCGCTCTATAACAATAAAACGACGACCAATTGGCTCAGTGGCGCGACCCACGGAGGCAATGGTCGCGGTTTCGATCCTCGCATCGGAATAAACAAATGGTCTACAGATATTACTAGCGTGGTTGATTAATGTCCGTTCCTCGAAATTCGTTCGTCGAAATGGAGAGGCTCGTACTCAGTAGTGGGACATACTCGTATATGGGCTGCGAAAATAAAATAATATATCTATATATGCGAAAATAAAATAATATATCTATATAATAAAATAATATATCTATATATGATAGATGGTATAGATGCGAGCTATCACTAGTCAATATGGAAAATTAATTAATAATCTATGCATAAATCTCCAAGAAATTGGCGCTTCAATAAAAAATTTTAGGAGCTACACGCCACGAGAACTTAGATAAAGTTTAGGTCTCTAACTCAGCAAAGTTAATTTGATTATGTCCCTAATAAAAATTACACAGCCATAAAACCACAGTTGATTTATCATTTTTCTTTACGTTTATACACTATCCTTATCAAAATGATATATTTTAGATTTATATGGTCATAAACGTCTGTAAGACGAAGGCATCTCATTCTCATCCATGTCCTTGTAAATATTTCAGTCTACGTTTAATATTGATTGCTGGGCAAAAAGTTAAGCAAATGAATGAGTTTGTATTTTTCGAGTCATTGTTTACAACAAATGGAAAATGTGAAGGTGACATTGAAAAGCAAGTGAAAGCTAATCAGCCTATTGCCACATCGCTTTGCTAACTCCAAACTTGCTCTAAATCAGAGAAATTTCGAACATTCTCTATATGTATCTGATTTTGATATTTTTAATTCATTAAGTAATCGATTACCAAAATTTTAATCGAATGAAGTTAATGATCTTCGTCAAGCACTGTGCGACCATAGACTATAGATAATTTCATTTGACAAGTAACCTCAAATTTTATTTAAAATTTTTCGATTACTATTTTATTACTTATTGTTTATATATGACTATGTAAAATGATGAAATATGATTTTTTAAGATAGTTGTATTGTTTATAGTTAGTATAGTTAACTAACTAACCATTATTAAGGCAATAACATGGCGTCACATACATTTAGAAGCGCACCTTAACAATATAGATCCCGGGAACGTGGAACGAAATAAATATGATTACAATGTTACCCTCCATCCATTATCTAAGACGGCAACTTGTAACTTGGAAGGAACATCGCAAGAGGGTCGTCGTATCAGACGTACTTCAAAAAACCAGAATCAATGTACCCACTCCTTCCCGAACAAAACGCAACTAGGCAGAAACAATCTCGGGAAATGCAAGGTTCAACTTAAATTGGACATTCGAGCGAACCGCCCAACTCATAATGAACTCCTCACGCTCCAATTTCTACAGCCGTTTTCAAAGCGCAATAAAATAATAAAGTTCAATTTATAATGGTATTTTAAGGGACTCTTATCAAGGTGGTTGAAGTTTAAAGAAAAAAAGGTTGAAGTGTTGTGTTTCGGAAAGTCTTCCCGCATTTACGCACTCGGTGAAGTTTCATTTGGCATTACTATCTATATTCCTATTCTTTTATGTACTCAGGTAGATATACGCAATCTGAATCGATTTGTTTCTCTATTCTATGTTATGAGGTATCAAAAGTAACGAGTAGTAATTGTTGTGGTAACGAATACACGGGTACGCTTTTTTCGTTACTATTACACCACTAGCGAGGTCACAATAAAAGGGTGCTAATTAATTTGTCCGGTCTTGTATACACAGGTCACGTCACATATACATAATCACGACACCGCGATATAAACAATAAAAGTGTAGCAGTAGTGACATCTATAATCTATATCCATATACTATTGGTGTGAACATAGACTAAAAGGTACAATAAACAATTTATCTATAGGATAACTCGGCATTAAGCAAGTTGTTCCGATCAATTATTAACAATTCGAATGGGCCTCGGTAATTGTGTATTAATTATTATTGTCGTATTAGCACCGGGCGGGTGCTTCGTCCCGATATTGTTTGTATTGTGGTTAATGAGGTAGTTATAATCTGTGATTTTGTTCGGATTCTTTGAAAACCTTATATCAAGGTGATCAACTAGTCGATTTATTTGTTTATTTGGCACTAAAAACAAATTACAATTGTAGAAAAGTGGTCCGATGAAATAAAAAAGATTGCAAGAAGTGACTGGATTTCCATAGCTCAGCACAAAAAAAAATGGAAGAAATTGGAGGAGGCCATTACTCGTTGAGAGGCCCTTAACAACAAAAAACTAACATGCTATGTAAATAGCACTTTTAGATTGTTAAGGAAATAAAAAACTTTATTATTATTTAATTATAGAAAAATACATATAGTACGAACATATAATATCATATAATATCGACTTTAATTTTAAGTGTTTGAGCTCGGAATGGTTATTATATTGTAGCATGAAGTAATGAAGGTTGCGTTTTTAAATTTATTTTATACACCAAAAAAAAATAAGGAAGTTATTTTTAAATGTATTTTATATATTTTTAACTATCAAATTGCCTTGAATCGGTTGCTTCTATTGATATATATTTAATCGATAAATATATATCGAGATCTCGAATCAATATTCAGTGGATGATGGCAGTCGGTAAAATATAATAAATAATTGTTACGTCATTACATACAGTTTGTTTAGAAGAATTGTTGGTAGAAGTTGCTAGACAGGGACGACAACAAGATGTTGTCCCTGTCTAGCACCTTTTGTCCTTGTCTAGCACATTCTAATTGGTCGCATATTTTTGCAGCGTTTCAAAGTTTATGAACTGTTGAATTTGCCTAATAATATTTATAATTGAAATTTATTCACTATTTTTTTAACATTGCAATATCATAATTTCAACAGTTTTAATATTGTATTATAATTTTACAGTATTACCCATTTAGTTCCTGTATTAACTTAGTTTTTATATATAAATATTAGTACATGTAATACTTTGTTCCATTCTTTGTACGATTCCTTGTGTACGAAGTTTATGAAGAAGTACTGATTTATATACTAACATACAAATTAGTATTCTCCTCCATTATAACAAAAAATATTACAAACTGCTTGTAATATTATTTTTCGTTTCATTCAACTACTTTATTGTGATTAATTAGGCAAAGTTATAATTTGTGACTCCATCCGTATTCTTTCCAATTTGGCGTGAAGCCATTTTTGGCTCATGAAAATGTAGTATATGATTTTTTTTTATTGTATATCGCGACAATTAATCCAAATAACGGCAGTGGAATTGAAATGTAATGCCAACTGAAATACGAGTACACTTTTATTGCCGCGGTTTTATTATTTTAAACTACCTTTTTAAACTGGTCGTGTACATTAGTTGTTCTGGCGTCGCAGTGTATTGCTCCATTTTATTTGTTTATTTAGAGTGTTGAAATACAGTTGTTTTGCTGAGTTCATTTATTCAGTTTCAATATTGATTTTATAAAAAAAAAGTATATTTTAATGGTAACTAAAACTTAAAACAAAGTATATTACCAAAACTGAAATGGAAATAGGTATTGCATACTATAAGTTAAAACGAAATATGATCAAAAACAATAATAAACTGATTCATAGGGAACACGCATCGAAAAAGAGGAAGGCCATCTATAAGATGTATATATGGAGACGAAATAAAAGCTACACCAAATGACACATGGACAAGAGAGGCTAACGACAGGACAAAATGATTACAGGCCTTTGTCTATAAGCACACAGATAAAGATGTCAAGACATAAATAATTAAATAAACTTATATGTGAAAACATGTAGACAATTTTTCTGAATAAAGGCTCTTGTTTTTTTTATGTTAGACGAATAAGCAAGCCTGATGATAAATAATCAGGGCTATAACCACTTCCCCACTGTCACTTAATCCGAAAAATAATAGTCAAAATTGTAAATGTAGTGTAAGAGCCACGCTGCAGACAAATACTTTGTCAAGAATGGCATATTATTTGTCTGTAGCATGAATGGGCCGGCTCGCCCGGGGAAGTACCGCACAGCCGCAGAAAACCGGCGTCTGAGTGGTGGCTTAGCTACCGCGCTTCGTCAGTTGACCGGTTGTGTTTCGGAGGCCACAACACACCACCGCCAATTTGCTTAGCAAATATCCACCAAGCTTAGCACATAGCTTGGTGGATAAAGTGGATAAAGCAGCAGTGGGACATACATATTTGGGCTGTGGGAAAGCTAAGCTATTTACAAGCCGTTAAAGCTTCATCTTTTTTTGAGGCAGAAAAGACAAAGTGGAATTTTATAGGACAATGCAAATTTGATGTGAATGTTGAGCGGAAAATGTGATTTGATGATCACAATGATGACCAAAATGGCGCAGTGGCGTATCAGGCTAAAGATATTAATTCCGAGTTGAGTCCAAGTCTTGTGGAAGGGACGGACGTCGCCAGAGCACCCAGGGCACTAACCAAATGGACTCCACAGAAAAAAGGCCATGCAGAAGATCAAAGAAGGGGTGGAATATCATAGACGAGGACATGGTGACAAAGGGAAGGCCTTGCTATGAAACCATGTTGGCAAAACTAGGGATATATGGGAGAGAATTGTGGAGGAGGCCAAAACTCATCCTGAGTTGTAGAGCCAGTCGAAGAAGAAGAAACGTATATGTTCGGTTTAGCCAACCACCAGATAACACGCTCATGTGCCACTCTGCTATAAAAAAAGAAGATTTATTCTTCCCTAGTTCTTCTTCCCTAGCCCTAGTTCGGCGGACGGGGAAACAAAAATTGTAAACTTATCAATGAACAATAAATATATATTATTATTATTATTATTCTCTTTTATTTACATAATTTTCTCTTAATAACAATATTATTAATATAAAAAAAAATCTATAAAAATAATATTATCATTAGGGTTATTAATCCTTCGTGGCGGGATAAACCAAGCACACGAAGGATTATGCTTCCAAGGAAAGGAACCTTCTCACGATCCTAGCCGTGCACAATATGGCTGCTTTTTGAATTTTGAATTTATTATTATTATTATTATTGTAAAAAAAAGAAGATTTAGATGTTTTCCTTGTTATTTATGTATTAATAATGATAGCCATTGACGACCATTATAATAATAACTAACGACCTGGCTCAGTGGTGGGGCCCTCCGCCCCACCACTGAGTTGACTGTGCAACGTTCGCGGGTTCGATCCCCGCATCGAAATAAATATATGCATGGATTTTTAAATATTTATTCCTAGTCTGGTAACCCCGCCAATCCGCATTGGACAAGCGTGGTGGGTTAACGTCCATTCCTCCAAAAATGGAGAGGTCCGTGCTCAGCAGTGGGACATATATGGGCTGTTAAAAAATGTTGACCGTCCATGAAGTTGTAGTGTGAAGCTATAAAGGGATATTTTATAACGCATCTTCTGTCAATAACTTCATCCTGAATACAATCCAATGTAAGCTCATCTTTAAAAAAAAACAACTGATGACGCTTCCAGAAAACGGTCGTTCGTCGTAGCTTTATTTCTCTAATGGTTATTAATTGTCTCGAAATGCAAATTAAAACTTGTGCGGATGGGGGGGATACCTCTTCAAATTCATCCACTTCGAGGATACTTTTCAATTTGACGACTACAATTGCATTGTGGTAACTTTTTAATTGAAACACATTGCCGTTCGGCGTGCTTGTTTATGTTTTAGAAATGTTATGAATTAAGTCTGGTCACCATTTTGAGATCTGTATTTTTTTATTTTCTTTCTATGGGATATGAAGGCAAACGAGCAGGCGTGTCATCTACGATCTACTACGGTGCGCTCCTCTCGAAACTTCTTTCCACTCACCACCACTCTGTGGATTACCGTACCGTCACCTTACGACATTGGCACCTTCAAAAAACAAACCTACACACATACTTAAAAGGCCTGCAACGCTTCCGCGACTCCTGCGGTGTCGGCGTTGATTGCTTTCCATCAGGCGGCACGCTTGCTCTTTTGCCCACCTATACCGTAAAAAAAATAAAGCTTCTCTTCTTCTCCTCTCTTCTCTTGAACGACCTTGCTTTTGACCTGCGTGAACTTCAAGTCAGCAATTGGCAAGAAATAGTACAGGACAGAGAATGATGGAAGACTCTCATTTTGGAAGTCAAGATCTACTGCGGATTATTGAGCCAGCGGTGTAAGTGTAATGAAAAAATACACAAATGTAACTCATATGTATATATATACAAGTGTAATCGATAGTAAAAAAAAACATATTAATAAAATATGTAACGATTTTCGACCTATATTGAGCAGATACTATTTAATGTAATATAAGATACCTTATCGAATTTTATTATATATGTTTAAAGTAATGGTAGACTCGATAATATCATAGGATATCCGAACGTTCAAAACATATGTAGATCGCCATTTATTTCATAAGATTTAAATCAGATAATATTATATATAGATAAGTTTGTCATATTATGATTTATGTTTTTATAGATTATTTAATTAATATCATAAATTATTTCATTAAATTGAGAGGGGTCTGGGCCCAGGGAAAACCAAAAAGGTTTATTGGGCTCATATGTATTATAATATAATATTATACTTCCTATTAATTAAATAAATAAATAAAAAAGTAAGTAAGTATTTTATAAAGCTGCATTACCACTCACTCACTGATATGTTACTGAAGAAACTATAAAAAATTTTACGGTGAGTTTTAATTTTTATATATTAGTAAAAAGACTTCACGAATTTCAATATCACTTTTATAACTTTAATTAGATTAAACCGGTTGCGAGATTTTAAATTACCCTCAATAAACAATACCGAAACAAAAAAGCAAATTGAATCTGGCAACATCAGTAAAGTGTAATAAGCACTGAATGAATATAAGCCGAATTTGCGAAAGAGGAGATAGCCGGTTGTCTGCGGCACCGAGGACCTGTGGGAGTCCCTAGAAACTTTTATTTTACGACTCGCTTTTGCCGCGATGGCCGCGTATTCTCCTTACAATTTTAATAACTTCGACTTTTACTCACCAATTTAACACGAAAATATTGGATTAGTTGCTTAAATAAAGAGAAATAAAAACTCAGATTTCGCCCTTATAAATGTGGAAAGTTCCAAGATTTATTATGTCGAGGTAAAAGGTGTACCGTTATCTTAATTAAAAAAATTGCTTGCGTGATCTAAGACGAAATTCAATTATCTTCGGACCTCCCCGAGTAACGTTTGTTGCCATTTTCTTGTTCCCCTCTTGGGACCCGACGATAACTTATAAAAAAAAGACAGGAAATTACTTAAAATAGATGGCACAAAACATAAACTTAATACGAGAAAAATATATGGGTGCTTATGAAAAGTATACACTTAGTTTTTTCGCTGATGGTAATTATGAAAAAAATATTTCTTTATTCGCTTACCTTTTTCACTGATGATGATTATAAAACTAATATTTCTTTATTTATTGATTTTATTTTTCCCTGATGGTAATTATAAAATATATATTTCTTTATTCATTTAATTTTTTCACTGATGGTAATTATGAAATAAATATTTCTTTATTCATTTAATTTTTTCACTGATGGTAATTATGAAATAAATATTTTTTTATCCATTAATTTTTTTACCGATAGTCATTATGAAATAAATATTTTGTTATTCCCTTAATTTTTTCACTGATGGTAATTATGAAATAAATATTTCTTTATTCATTTAATTTTTTCACTGATGGTAATTATGAAATAAATATTTCTTTATCCATTAATTTTTTTACCGATAGTCATTATGAAATAAATATTTCGTTATTCCCTTAATTTTTTCACTGATGGTAATTATGAAATAAATATTTTTTCATTCGCTTCATATTCCTCTAATGACATAAAAATTATCAAACAAAACTTTCTTTATTCAAGGAGACTTAATAAAGAACTCATTCATCATCATTTTTTACCTACTACCGGTGTGGAACGACAGAAGAATCAAGAATAAAAAAACTTACAACCAGATTTTTTTATTAGATAGGAAGGCAAACGAGCAGGCATGAGAGCAACAACGCCGCCCATAGACATCCGCAGTGCAGTGCAAAAGCGTTGACGGCCTTTTAGAAATGAATAGCTTATTTTATGAAGATTCTAATTTTTTATCTGTTCGAAGACACAGCCGGAGATAGCTAATTCCACAGGGTAGTGATTCGTGGAAAGAAGTTACTTTCATCCCCACCATCCGGATGAGTAGTGATCACGAAACTTCTTTACACGCACCACCAACCTGTGGAACCAGCTGCCTACAGTCCTTCGAAAAACATGCCTACACATATCTTAGAGGCCAGAACGGTGTCGCAGATGTCCAATCCCATATAAAATGAGCCATGAGAAGACTCGAATAGTTGGATTACTATATAACACAATATTTTAATCGATAAATCATATTACAAAAAGAAAAATTGCCATATCCGCGTTCATCTAATAGACAACCCAGTGAAGTACTACCATTAGGTTGTGTTCAGTTTCCTTGCCAGCAATTTCATAAGAGGCTGGCACAAACCCAACTAGTTACAGCAAGTCAACGACAACTATTTAAGCCTCAATGGATAATATAAGAAGGCGACGTGGCAACTTAGCGATGTAAGCGCTTTATTTGAACACCATAACTATATATACAAGCCTAAAACATTATTTACAGACTATATTCAGTATATTTCTTTCAATTTGCATTTTATTTATTTAAAACAAAATCAATCAACTTCACACTCATCCGTCTTTTCATCCATCTTTCCTCTCACCTTCATCGTAGCGAAACCGCTCTCCGTTCTTCGCTTCTCGTCCTCGTGGTAATTAGGACGTGACAGGTCGCAAACCACGTGACCGTCAATTTTTAACGAATTAGAGTATATTAAGATTCATCATAGTGAATCCCACGAGCCGCAAGGGAGGATGGAGGTCAGCCCCAGCAGAGCCCCGTATGCTGAGGTAAGGTACCATAGTGACCGTGGGAGCCTGATCCTGGGACGATCGGCACGCTAACGACTAGGCCCGCCCCTAGCCACGCATCCATTGGCACGGCAGACCGTGGATTGGCGGAGAGGAAGGGAAAGGATAGAGAAGAAAGGAAGGGGCAAAGGAGATAAAAGATGGATTTAGGCAGGATGATAGGGATATGATACTACCGCAACAGAAGACGAGGATTTATACGGTAGTAGCTCGAGAGGCCGGGATCGCGTACCTGACCCTGAAATTCTTTGGTTAGCAATTTTATCTATTACGTCCCGTTTTAATCTATTTATGATAGTATATTTTTAAAACTATAGTTAGATTTTTAAATCAGTTAGATTTAAATATTTACACTATGGTATTATTGAATTGAAGTAAGAGAGATCTAGGGCCAGCAAATACCAATCTGGTATAATAAGCCTACATATTTTTACATTCTTTGTAATTTCTTTGAATAAAATAAAGTTTAAAGTGGTAGAGCCACGCTGCAGACGAATACTTTGTCAAGAATTTTCAACAACGAATACCTCGTCAAGAATTATTATTTGTCTGCAGCATGATTGGGCCGGCCCGCCCGGGGAAGTAACACACTCCCGCAGAAAACCGGCGTCTGAGTGGTAGCTTAGCTTCCGCCCTTCGTCTGGTGACCGGTTCAGTTCCGAAGGGTCAACCCTCCCCTTCCCTCACCCCTCTCCCATAATGACACTATCCTTAAAGGCCGACAATACGGATGTCTATGGGTGGCGTTAATTGCTTTTCGTCAGGTGACGCGCCTGCTCGTTTGCCTTCCTATCTCATAAAAAAAATAGTGAAAGTACACAAAAATCAAATAAGCTCTGGCGATTACTTTAACAGCTTGATTAAAACGAATTCGACAAATTGATGATCTTACCATCTAAACGATAAGTTAATAACTTGTTATAAATTCGAGTCAGCTTAAAGTGGCGATCTATATCGATGGTGCTAGCCAGGAATTAAATCTATGAAAAATTGTTTTTATAAAATATCACTGGAGAAAGATAAATGATGAAGTGCCGTCGTTAATAACTTCTGTTCACTACCAAGATTTATGGCGGAGCGGACTCCGATCGAGAGGCTGATGCTGCCGATATATCAAACGAGAAAACTTCAAGTTTAGTTCAAAAAGCTTTACTTTCAATTTATAATTTTCCGTGCGTATTTAAATCGAGAATTTAATTGTCATTTGCCTTTTATGATAACAAACCGCTTCTTTTTATAGTCTTATGTCCCCGAGGTGGGGCAGAGGGCGTCCACAGTGCTTCTCCATTGGGATCGGTCTTGAGCGACGCGCTTCACTTCTCGGCCGCTACGGAGCGCTTCCAGGTGTGTTTGGGTCGGCCTCGCTTCCTTTTCCCTTGAGGAGTCCATTCCAGCGTCTGTCTGTCTGACATGTGATCAGGGTTCCTTCGGAGAGTATGGCCTATCCAAGTCCACTTGCGACGCAAGATTTAAGTATTATAACCGCTTCGTTGAGCTTAGTCGCAGGCGTGCCGACCGTCCCGGAATCGGGCACCCCCGGGTACTACGGTGCCTTACCTCAGCATACGGAGCTCTGCTGGGGCTGACCTCCATCCTCCCTCGCGGCTCATGGGATTCACTATTATAATAAACCTAATTTGTTCAAAATGACATTCTAATTCCTAAAGCGACTAACGGAGAGCCGTTTCGCTACGATGAATATGAGAGGAAGGATACATGAAAAGATGGATAAGTTTGGAGGAAGAAAGGAAGGTGTACCGAGATCGTAGCGGATGAAGATATGTCATACACCTGCGGGAACCAGGCGTGACATCATGTATGTATGTATGTAACCACTTTCCATCAAGTTTGCCTTTCTATTCCATAAAAAGACAATATAAAAAAACCTTATATAAATCAAACCTATGAGTATAAAACACAATGATCGCTGACCTGCACGAGCTTCGGGTAGGCTATTGACTGTAATAAAATAAAAAAAAATACTTTATGACGTGTATGTTTTTTACAGCTTTTTCTCCTTTTTACGTCGATATGTATGTAAAGTTCAACAAATTTCTAACCAAAACAAGCGGAGATTCGAAGAGCTAGTGCTAGCTAGCTATAAATATAGGTGCGCTTTCACTTTCCAATGACGTCCGTGACCGAACACGAATCTATTTCCGGTCGTAGGCAAATTGGATAGACGCTAGTCGATGCTTAATTTATATACACCTCACTTTAATTGTTAACGATTAAATATTTCAATAAATCGATTATAAATCGATTTACTCCTGATGAAACTGGCAGTTATGAAAGTTTGTTTAGTTTTTTATTGTGTTTTGTTTCCTTATTAGTTTTTTTTTCTTTTCTTTGATGACAATTTGTTACAACTATTATGCCAGTGTCAAGTAAAATACACTAATATCCAATCTCTGGAATTGTAACTCTGACTAGTTACAATTCACTTACTTTTCACGTTACTTCTTGATATAATCGTGGCTATTCTACCAAAACCTTTATGGACTTTTTCTGTCAACTTAAAAAGCTACGATATACGCATTTATTTCATATCACTTCACTTATACGCCTTAATTGAACTACATTGCAAAATACGCCACCACAATAAAACAATATAACTGATAATAATATAAAATTATGAAAATGAAATAAAACACTACCTCACTGATGTAAATTGGTGGGAAAAGTGCGTTGTCATTTTCTTTTTAAATTTGACGCTGGACTTTTCCCGCCAAGTAACATCAGTGACGCTGTGTTTTTATTTCATTTTCATAATCGTATGTAATTACATTAAAATAAACATTACGTTGAAAATAACGGTTAGAAATGCATGTGAACCGAGAAGGCTACAATTTGGATATTACATACGGTTGGTACAATTTTTCACTACCAAAGTTTTTGAGTCTTTCGATCAATATCTCAATAACGATTACCAATAGGTGAAAAATGTAAAGGACCTTAATTGTAGGTCGTGAAAAAGCAACAAAAAATTATTTCATCTTAATTTTCGTATCGCAACCGATTTATTTTGAAAAAATTCAAGATAGCGGAAAGTGTAAATAGAAAATCCTGGTCGACAATATGAAGCTCTTCTAGGACCCTAAAAGTACAATAATACTGTGTTTTAAATTATTTATTAATAATTTATTTATTGCCAATATTTATAATATTAAGGACCTTATTTTCTTTAAAAGATCGATCAAATAAATGTAATAATAAATTATAATTTTAATGACAATATAATAGTTTAGTTACGTATTTAGATCTGTAATAATTGTTTAGTTATTTTTAATAATTTAGGAAATTTGTACGCCATATGTGGCAATGTGATGGAGCTTTTGTACGTCTTTTTTCATCTTGTTACACCTCACATTATGCAAATAAAGAATTATTATCATTATTAAATCATTGCTTACTCTATTGCTAATTATTTAAAAAAAATAAAAAATGAAAGATGAATGTGCATTTTTGTTTAATTGATAACGCTGCTCTCGCGTATCTTTTTATTATAATTTAATTAATAAAAAATAATCCCGAAGTTCCCTGTTTATAAATATCGCACGGCTTATCTTGAAACATCCAGACATTATGGTGTCCCATCGCAAAACAATAATCGCTCGTTAAACATTTGAGAACAGCGCCATATTTCAAATTAACGAGTGGCGATAAGGGGTTGCCATGTTAACGTTTTTATTTCATTTAATTAACTATACCAATGGGATATACACACTGACACAGATATTTTTAATATTAGTTTAAAATCTTTTAAAACTTATCTTTATGGTCTTACATATTTATCTTAATTTTTGTTTCTTTTTTTTAGTGTTTCTCTACATAATTATACATATGAATGAAATCATAAATCCCTCATATTGTTATTGTTAAATATTAATTGTAATTGTTGTGTATAGTTGTAACTGGACTTCAGGTTTACCTTAAATTCTTTTGCATGTTTGTTATCTTATACTTTATTTAATCTGTAGTCTGTAACTGTACCTTTTGTAATAAAAATAAAACATAAGAAAATAAAATACGCCTTTCATCATTCTATATTTAAATCAAATTTTACTGAATGTGAATGGAAGGTTCTCTCTGTACTCTCTTACGGGGCCGAAACGTGGACGCTGACAGTCCGTCTGCTTCACAAGCTCAGGGTCGCTCAGAGCTATGACTCGGAGTTTCTCTGGTAGATATGAATCGGAATGGACAAATCTGCCAGAGAACTAAATTCACCATCATAGCCTTTCGAATTAGCAAACTAAAGTGGCAATAGGCTGGTCACGTTTATCGGAGATCCGACAATCGTTGGAGCAAACGAGTGCTGGATGGTGCGACGATCTGCGCAGGGTAGCTGGCAGAAACTGGATGCGTGAAGCCGAAGATCGGGCTAGGTGGCGTTTCTTAGGGGAGGCCTACGTCCAGCAGTAGACCTGCCGCAGGCTTTTGTTGGTGTATTGTTGAATGAAAAGGTCGAGAAGGGAGAACCAAGCAGAACATACCTTGACCAAATTGCCGAAATTGTTAAGGTCAGGTCGAAAATACCCTTAACCGGCGAACTTGTATGAAAAGATTGATGGGTGTGCATGAAGCAAAAAAAGTGTGCCGAGATCGTAGCCGAAGGAGATATATTTTCTCTGTCTACCCTTACGGAAATCAGGTGTGACGATATATATGTATATTGTTTTTTTTTTTAAAAAAAGTAGATTTACCGAGAACTTAAACTAAATTGGAAGAAATGGCCGTCAGCAACTCTGCACTTCCCAAGCACTATCAATAACACCAACACCAAACTCTTCCACAATGTACACTACACGTGTTTCGCCTCAACATGAAGCATCATCAGGTATATTAGACTGGCTCCATTAATCATTCCATATACATCTATTTTGTAATAAAATAAAGACTTACAATATCTTATTTTATTTATATATTTTTTTTACATTACTAGAAATTTTTTGTTATTTATTTCAACTAAGCTACTAATGCTAAAGCTACAAAATGGTTCACATTAATAGTTCAGTGGACATTATAAACGCATGAGCTCAGATCTTAACCCCGATCCTTACAAACTGACACTAAAAAAGATGAAATAAATTAACAACATGAATTGTTAAACTTAGTTACTTTGTCGTCCGGGCATGCAACATCCACAATAATATATCACTAGAGATCCTAAAGCGCACTTATGGTGGGATTTATATGTGATGCCTTAAGTGTGCGGGAGCATAAGGCATCCACTCGTCCGAATAACCTTTCGAGCGGACCATAAGTTAAATGTTACGAAATTGTACCATCTCATATATCCTAGCCTCCCGTAGCACTATCCCGAATAGTTTATAACATTTACTGCTATCATTCCCGAGAGACTACTTGTACCCATAGCCTTATATCGCTGTAAAGATCAACGCACACTTGACATAATTCTTTTTTATTTTTTTTTATTTTTCATTGACTTTTAACATTATTCATCAGCATTTCAGATTTTTTTCATTTAAACTTGGTTCAATAGGATGTCCTGTGATAGAAGTAGATTCATCCATCCAAACATAAATATTAATAAAACTACAAAATATATAAATAAAATTCAATAACTTTTGCGGAGAAATGCGGTATTTATTTTATTAATAATTACGTACACACATCATCACGCGTGCTTTCCGTAGGGTAAGCGGAAACCGCAGATCTCCATCTTGAAAAACCAGCCATATTGTGCACGGCTAGGATCGTGAGAAGGTGCCTTTCATTGGATGCATAACCCTTCGTATCCTTGGTTTATCCCACCACGAAGGATTAATAACCCTAGAAATAATGATTAATGAAGTCGGGTGTTACTTTGCGGAAATCCATTACTATGAGAACAGTTAGAACTTTCACTTTGCTTCTTAGCAAGATCATATTGATGAAAAACACGTATCGTGTGCAATGTGGAAGAGTTTTTGTATGTGGAGTGTTGCTGACGGCCGTTTTTTTGGTAAGATTTAGTTGAAGTTCCCCGTAAATCCACTTCTTCAAGCGGAAAACACACATTATTATTTTTCTGTTTTTATTTGCTTGTCACAGATCTTAGCTAAGTAGATCTTAGTAAAGTTCTAACTGTCCACCCCTAGTAATAATATTAAAGAGTTTTTTTTTTATATTAATAATGTTGTTACGACTTAAAGACAATCGGTGTGAGGGGCTGGAGGGAATAAGCTAAACGAAGATCCGACTGGAAAAAATTTACTGAACCAGACTAAGGCCCACCCGCAGCTTTAATGCCTTGATGATGATGAATATTGTAATTAAGAGAGACATATCTAAATAAAGGAAAATATATGTTTTAAATATTACTATTATTTGAAACAGTATTATTTCTCACTAAATATTTAGCTTTATAATAAGTTATCCTGGCTTAAGTTCATTTTCATTACCGTGCTACTGGAACAATGCCACGCGTCGGTTGTGGTAGCGAGTACAGTTTATCCTTTAAATCTAGAAAAATCTACTCCGTTTCAATTAAGCTCAATAGAGACTGTCGTATCTCACTCACGTAATGTGGTTAAGACTGGATACAAAGAACTGACTGGGAGCCTAGCACAAGTTAAATTAAATTTTAGTTGAAAAGATACTTAAGTAAAATAGTAATAAATATATTACTAATGGAGTCAGGCGTAACTTTGCGGAAATCCATCACTATGTGGACAGTCAAAAGTTTTACTTAGCTAAGATCCGCGACAAGCAAACAATAACAGACAATTAATAATTTGTGTTTTTTGTGCTGGATAAAGTGGATTTATTCTATATTAGAGTCTACGGAAGACAACCGAAAAGTCTTCCGTAGAGTATACTATACCTGAAGATGCCTCGTGTTGGGGCGAAACACGTGTCGTTTACAAGATGGAAAAGTGGTAATGTGTGTTTGGTGTTGTGTATAGTGGTTGGTGGGTGGAGAATTTTTTGGTTTAAGTTCCGAATAAATCCACTTAAACCAACAGAAAAACACACGTTAATAATTTTCTGTTATTGTTTGCTTGTCGCGGATCTTAGCTAAGTAAAACTTTTGACTGTTCATATAATAATAATATATCTTTATTTTTGAAATGTTTACATATGTCACAGGACACTAGATCCCACACTAGGATTCCCTGTGTTGTGGGAAATTAGGCTCTTCCCTTCGTAAATAATACATAAATGTTATAAATATCAAACAGTAGAGAATAAATGAAAAGACTAAACACTAGTGAAAATAAAAATAAAATGGATTATTATAATATAAAAAATGGATAACCACCTATTTATTCACTGAATATAGTCTTATTGCTATGATACTCATTAACCTTTTTCTTATGGGATAGGAAGGCAAACAAGCAGGCGTGTCATCTGTTGGAGAGAAAGTCTCATAGTTATTCACAATGCCATGGGCATTTCAGAAGCGTTGCGAGCCTTTAAGAAATGTATAGGCTTCTTTTTTTAAGGTTCCGATGTTGTATCGATTTGGACCCTAAACCAACACTTTATGAAGTGATAGAGTCACGCTGCAGACATATAATTTATCAAGACTTTGTGGCAACTGTCTATAGCATATATGGGCCGGCTCGCCCGGGAAAATACCATAATCCCGCAGAAAACCGACGTCTGAGTCGTAGCTTAGTTACCGCGCTTCGTACAGTGAGCAGTTGAGTTCCGGAGGCCCAACCCCTTCTCCACTCCCCCTCTCCTCCCCCTCCCCTTCTCCCTCCCCCTCCCGTTCTCCCTCCCCCTCCCCTTGCCCTTCCCCTTCCCCCTCCCATACTGACACTTTTCTTAAAGGCCGGCAATGCTTCTGCACAGCCTATGGCACTGCGGATGTCTGTGCCTGTGACACGCCTGCTCGTTTGCCTTCATATCACATAAAAAAGTCCGCCTGTTGTGCACTTCCTGCAAAAATCTAAATAAATAAATAAATTTGCCCCACATTGACTACCCCTACTCAGCCTGCTGGTAAATCAGCTTGAATAGTGACAGAATTATTACAGCACAACCAAATGCTGTTGTAAACACCCGACACTCCTCCCCGCATGGAACTCTCCCCCCCCCACTCCCTCCACGCCACACCATTTGGTTATTAATCGCATAATAATGAGACATCCCAGAACGGGGTCGCGCAGTATGAGCGATAAAATTACACCATGAGAACGATACACGCATTCGATGCGAGTGAGTAATGAGTTATTAATTCGAAATATCAGCGGCTTTAGGTCTTCGTTAAATGATGTTGTCGACAAATTCTCGGGATCTTCTGGCCCGAGAAAATATCCAACGAATGCCTACTGGATCTTTGTCACGAATCGCCGATTGGACTTCAAATCTTGCGGCGCAAGTGGACTTGCATGAGCCATACTCTCCGAAGGAACCCTGATCATATTCCTAGACAGGCGCTGGATTGGACTCTTTAAGGGAAAAGGAAGCGAGGCCGACCCAAACACACCTGGAAGCGCTCCGTAGCGGCCGAGATGAAATCCATCGGGTTGATATGGCCTGAAGTGAAGCGCGTCGCTCAAGACCGATCCCAATGGAGAAGCATGAATGGGCCGGCTCGCCCGGGGAAGTACCACACTCCCGCAGAAAACCGGCGTCTGAGTGGTAGCTTAGCTACCGCGCTTTGTACGGTGAGCGGTCTGAGTTCCGGAGGCTCAACACCCACCCCACCCCCTCCCACTTCCCCTCCGATTCCCACTCCCAATCCCACTCTTATAATTTCGCTTTCCTTTAAGGTCGGCAACGCTTCCGCCCTGCCTATGACGTTGCGGATGTCTATGGGCGGCGTTGGTTGTTTTCCATCAGGTTACACGCCTGCTCGTTTGCCTTCCTATGCCATAAAAAAAAAGAAGCACTGTGGACGCCCTCTGCCCCTCCTTGGAGACATAGGACCATAAGAAGAAGAATTCGAAATATCAAACAAGTGTAGCAAATAATAACAACTTTTTTATAGCGGAGCAGGCATACGGGCATGCAAGTCACCTGGTGATGAGTGGTCACCGCCACTCATAGACTTCTGTAACGCCGGAGACGTCGCAGATGCATGGCCGGCCTTCAACGAACACATACACTCTCTTCTCTACACTCCTCGCCAAGCTCAAAGTCGCTCAGAGGGCTATGGAGAGATCTATGCTCGGGGTTTCTCTGGTGGACATAATTCGAAATGAAGAAATTCGCCGGAGAACCAGAGTCACCGACATAGCTCTTCAAGTTAGCAGACTGAAGTGGCAATGGGCTGGACACGTTTGTCGGAGAACCGACAATCGTTGGAGTAGACGAATGCTGGAGTGGATACCGCGACTCGGCAAACGTAGTGTGGGACGCCCTCCTCTGCTAGATGGAGCGACGATCTGCGCAAGGCGGCTGGCAGAGACTGGATGCGTGTAGCCGAAGATTGGGCTAGGTGGCGCGCCTTGGGTGAGGCCTATGTCCAGCAGTGGACTGCCACGGGCTGATATTGATATTGATACACTCTCTTCTTGAATGTATAACGTGAGGAACGCTGTGAGATCTGTGGTCTCTACCTACCCCTATGGGAAACAGGCGTGACCATATGTATGCATATATGATATACTAATTAACAATAAAAACCACTGTAATGTACAAAACAAAACAGTTAAAGTTTCATTCACAGTTTCGAGCACAGTCATCGATATTCATATAAAGGCTTCCTTCGTTATTTGCAACTTTTTCTCATTAAGGTTTAACTCTTTCTTTAATAAGTAAACGTGCCGATCGTCCCGGGGTCGGGCTCCCCCGGGGACTATGGTGCCTTACCTCAGCATGCAGGGCTCTGCTGGGGCTGACCTCCATCCTCCCTTGCGGCTCGTGGGATTCACTAAAGACGAATTTAATATACCTAATTTGTCGAAAATGACGGCGACGTGGTTCGCCACCCGTTACGTCCTGATTCTCACGAGGGCGAAAAGCGACCAATGACGAGCCGTTTCGCTGCGATAAATGGCAGCGGATGGAGCTCTGTGGTCTCTGCCAACCCCTGCGGGGGATAGGCGTGAATATATAAAAAAAAAAGTCTTTCTTTAATTAGACATTCGTCGTTGAATGTTCCATTCGCTACTTGCTTTGTTTAACGATTTAATTGCATTGTATCACTTTATTACGTGGAAAAGCGAAAACGTTGTAAATGACACATAATCATGTTTTTGCGATGAATACCGCAGGTGATAATTCGGTCCACATTTCCACAGTATGTGGCAGAAAACTGCGACTAAATCGCACCGTAGTAGACGGCCAGCCATCCAGGTGATGGGGATGGAATTTATTATTAAGATGACAACTCACTCCTCGGTTGTCTCTCATACAGTCTACTACACCTCGTGTCGGGGATGCCTCGTGTCAAGGCGGAGCACGTTACGTTTGTAGGTAAAAAAGGGTAGTGTGTGTTAGACGTCACCAATGTGAAATGCTGTAGGATTTGCTGACTGTCGTTACTTAGTAAGAGTTAGATCGTTGTTATTAATTAGTAGTTGTTAGTAATAGTAGTTGTTAGTAATAGTAGTTGTTAGTAATTTTTTTATTTATTTGGTACTGAAAACAGTTGTCAGTAATTCTCAGTACACTTCTTCACAAATACACAATATAATTATTCTAATATGTGTCGTGTGCAATATGGAAAAGTGGTAGTGTGTGTTTGGTGTTGTTTATAGTGGTTGGGAGGTGGAGAGTTGCTGACGGCCATTTTTGCTCGGTAAGATTTAGTTTAAGTTCCCCGTAAATCCACTTCTTCCAGTAGAAAACACACATTATTATTTTTCTATTTTTCTTTGCTTATCGCGGATCTTAGCTAAGTAAAAGTTCTAACAGTCTACACCTACTAATAATATTTTTTTTAGTTATTAAGATTAATAATACTGTTATTAAGAGAAGAATACCTTAATATTAGGAAAATATACTTTTAAATATTACTATTTTTTGGAAAAAGTATTATTTCTCAATAACAAGCTCAGTCAGTCAGTTTCAATGCTGTACAAATTTTTAGAACGCTGACTAAGACACTAAATTTTAGAACAAGAAAAAATAAACGCTGTACAAATTAGTCTCACACCTGTGAGACTCACACCGTTCGATGCAGTATTTTTTTTGATCCGAATATTTTTCTTTCCTAGATCCAATTTTTAATTTTGACATTTGTATCATCCACAGCTTTTACGCTTTTTCACGTCTATATAAAGTGATACAATGCAATTAAATCGTTAAACAAAGTAAATAGTGTATGAAATTACCACCTGTCATGTTCAAAATAGAAATCAAAGCTCACGTCATAATCACGTGATAATGACGTGATAATCACGTGATTATGACGTGAGCTTTGATTTTTATTTTGACATATGTGTCATTTACAACGTTTTCGCTTTTTCACGTCGACATAAAGTGATACAATGCAATTAAATCGTTAAACAAAGTAAGTAGCGAATGGAACATACAACGGCGAATGTCTAATTAAAGAAAGAGGTAAACCTTAATGAGAAACAGTTGCAAATAACTAAGGAAGCCTTTATATGAATATCGATGACTGTGCCCGCAGCTGAATAAAACTTTAACTATTTTGTTTTGTTAATTACATTGGTTTGTATTGTTGAAAAAATATTTACTTAATTAAGAAACACGTAACAAGCCATAACAGTCAGATAGCAGTATTGGTATTCTCGTGCATTTTTCTTATTGTTTTGTATATGAAGCTTGATTATAGATAGAGAGTTGATTTGTAAGTAGGGGATGATCACAAGTATATATATATATATATATATATATATATATATATATATATATATATATATATATATATATATATATATATATATATATATATATATATATATATATATATATATATATATATATATATATAATATTAAGAGAGAAATATGTAAATAAAGGATAACAATAATACATTATAAAAGTGTTCGCTTGGCCTTTAATGTAATATTTTCAAATTGATCACAAATTCTCCATTAATTCACAGTCACAGTTGAATACGCCGGTACACGTACAATAAATTGAAGCGAGGCTCTGTCGGCGAGCGCGCGGCTGCCTCAAAGCAGTCGGTTTGAAAGAGCCCGTAGGTGGCACTGCGTCACGGGTGGGCGTGGGGTGTGACGTCATCACTCCCGCCGGAAATAGAACGCGCCGCGGCCGCGGCCCCGAGTTCGCCTCCGCTCCAGATACACATCAACTATAAGCCGGATTTAGTGTTGAAACTAATATTTGCTTTCGCCCAAACAAGCGAGTCGTTCGCACGAATTCGATTTTTAATTTCTTCTAATTATAGAACCCCGATTGTTTTGCTCACAAACAAAGCGTGATGATACATTTTGATTCATTTACAATTCTCCAAGGATTTTAAATACTAAACATTTTGAAATTTATTATAAGAAAAGTAAGTTTAACATTATAGGTCCTTTTCTTAAATCCAATGGCCACGCGTTCAATTTCCACATCACGATAAATATATGTAGGAACTTCACAAGAATTACTTCATTAGCTATGTATATATATAAACATGGAGAACTATTTTTCAGTTTCGCTAAAACTCAAAAACAGCTCGATTGATTTGAATATATTTTTTATTTTGTTTGCCCTAATACATAGAAGGTTTACAAATAAAAAATTATAGGGAAAACATAATAAAAAACTTGAAAAATGAAAAATTATTTTTCTTCCTTTTACTTCCAATTACATTCAATAGATGGCGTTCGTGACGGCTTTATCGTCTAACGGACGTCTTGCTTTACAAAACTGTCGTTAGTTTTGTGCAATTTTGAAAAGTATTGCATACATAAGTACTAACATACCAGGAGAAGATGAACACAGGAAAGTATAAATTGTATTATATACATAATTCTTAAACTGCAAATAATAAAATAAATATCATATATCAAGTTAATAAACCCATATATGATCATAAAATTATAAAATATCAAGTTTGGTAAAAATCACAATTTCGATAAGATTTCATATATACATACATATCGTCACGCCTGTTTCCCGTAGGGGTAGACAGAGACTACAAATCTCCATCCACTACAATCCCGGCTTACCTTCCTCGCTTCCTCCACACTCATTCATCTTTTCATCCATCCTTCTTGTCACATTCACCATAGCGAAACGGCTCTCCGTTAGTCACTTCTAGCCCCCGTGGGAATCAAGACGTGACGGGTGAACCATGTCTCTGTCATTTTTTTAACAAATTTATATAATTTTAGTAACATATTGTAAATCAGTTTATATTCTGTTTAAAAAATGAATATTCTTTACTTAATTATTTACTAATTTTATTTAGAACAATAAGAAAATTATTCAATAAATGGCTGAACAAGATTAAAGCATAAATATTCTGGTACTGTAGATAGTTTGACGTAGCACTTTACTACACATGCTACGGTGTTACGAATTGACGTAGTAGAGTGTTTCACGGTTGTTCATATTGCATATTACTCAATTAATTTTCACCGTATAATATTATGAAAATTTTAATACTTCATTTAACAGAGTGTTTTAAACCTATTTTTTATTGATATAAACAACATAACTTTAGAATTTTATGCTCTAAAAACAGTCAGAATTTTTACTTAGCTGAGATCCGCGACAACTTGTAGCGGATCCTACGTTGGAACGTTGAGCTAATAGATGTACATTATTATTATAATGAATACATAAGAACCAAGAAAAGAATAATGGTTCACGCTTTTTATCATAAAATCCCGCTAATATCCTTCGGTAATTATCTCAGTTCATTCCCAAGATGCTAAGGATGCGTTGAGTTAACGAGCGAAAGCTCTTAGGACGCATCTCAGACGATACAGAGGCTGTAACCAAAGCCTCCCCGAAATCTAATGGTACTTCTTCATTAAACCTTCTCACAGGAAACGCAACTTTCATATAAACAATCGAATGTAAATATGTTTAGGGGTCATCCAAAATGGCGGAAAACAAGATGGCCTTCGTACAAAATTAAAAACGTCATTTATGGGCCGATTTCGCTGAAATATGACAAAAGTCCGAAACGCTCGTGTGTATATCACGTGTATTTATATATGTATACAATATGTAATACAGTCTGCTATTGAACCCAGCTAAGTATCGTTGCAGACAAAATATCACGATCCGGCTCGTAGGACCATATGTTTTGTATAATACATTAGGGTCGATTATTCTACAACGTTAATTAAAGTAATAACACGTATGTGTGTTCTTTGACACAGTATAGCAACTAGACTCAGTATAATAATGGACTACATAACAACTTGTTAAGATAAATATGTTTAAAAAAATACAAAAATCTAATTTTAAGTATGCAAACAGGAACTTGTATAGTACTTATGGTTGCGGTTAATTTATTACTTGATTTAGTTTTATTTTTTTAATTTTATTATATTGTGTGTATATTGTATTTATGTGTATATGTATATGAGTATGACTAGTAGTATATATATGGATGTATATGTGTGTGTCCGTATCAATGTCGTCACTGTGATCCGCGATCTGACCACGTTACGTCTTGCTGAAAATCACCGTCAGGTGCTTCAATAGAATACCTGGCTTATGCCAGAACCATTTTATGACACTTGTTAGATTATATTACAAACCAATGGGAAGCATCCATTTTTGTGTCGGAAAATAGCGTGTTAGTTGATGTATGTACTTTGAAATGAGCACCCAACAGGGGACACCTAACGAGATTTGCTACTCATCGACGTTCCTTCTGTGCACCCGATCAAGTTATTGAGCCCGACGTCGGATTAGCCAATCGAAGCTATAACTAACCTGTGTTGTCTGTTTTGGGAACCGAATTCAAATCATAACAAATCGAATCCTTCGAATATTTGTGTTGAGTAAAAGAAGGTGTCCGTGACAAAAGTTGGGAAAGTGATTTTATATTATAGATAGCTCAGGGGTTAATAAAGTGAACTGTATAGTTTGAATTTAAATATATTTAATAGGTTGCTATGGTACAATATACAAATCAAAGCGAGTCAGTGTTCCCAACTCTCCAAAATTTTTCTCCCTAAAGCTCCAACCAAAATCCCCTAAAATCTGTACAATTACTGCGAGATTTCCCTAAAAAAACATAAAAGTATCACTAACGCATTAAAACCTTTTATATTAAAATATTTTTCTTTTGGATTCGTTTTAAATTGAAAAAGATTAATTTAAAATGAATTAGAAATTGTTGTAAACAGATTCAAATCCAACTAGTCAAGTTCAAATAGTAACTAGTCAACTTATCACGTTACATCTTGATAAAATGGTGACTACTCTACCAAAACTTACTATGAACTTTTTCAGTCAACTCAAAAAGTCACGATACACGCATCTATTTCATATCACATCAGTTATACGCCTTAATCGAACTATATTGTATAATACACCACCACAATTAAATAATATAACTGATAAAAATATAAGATTAGGAAAATGAAATAAAAACACAACATCACTGATGTAAGTCGACGGGAAAAGACCCCAATTGATCGTTAATATATGTACAATATGGTTGGTGTATATACGATGTCCGAACTACAAACCCGGCAAAAGAACATCTAGTACTGTCTTGGTTCGAACACTTATTACTAGATGGCGACTATAGTAAAACATTTTATAGTTGGTAATAGGTTCATAAAACCACAAGCGTCTTCTTACAGTGATTTCTTGTAATGTATAGTAGACAAAAAACAATATTTCAAAATCCGATAAAGCTATAAAAGCCAATAGGCTACCAGCAAAAACATCTTAGAATGTAAACATTTTTTTTTTAAATATACACATATATCTTTCCACGCACCACCATTATGTTTTACTAGCTAACTTTAGCGATGATTTTGCAATGTCTATGGTCTTGCGGATGTCTATTGGTGGTTTTAATGGCTAACCATCAAACGACATGCTTGCGCATTTACCTTCTTATCCCATACAAAAATTAAACAATAAATATTACTTAAATTTTTCCTACCCTGTAAACTACAACAAATTTAAAAATAAGACAGCGCTCTACTCACTTCCATTTAAACACTCTCGTAAGCAAATTAGCTCTTTATAAACGCTTTTTATTGCAGTAATTAAGGGGGTCATAGTTTAACGATGAGTTTATTGTGATAGTAGGAGCCGGGCAGGGGTTTTCCCGTGGAGGCTTCGCTGGGCCGCCAGTTACACGATACAGCAGATTTTATAGCTTTTCCCGCGGTAAGGGATATATTTTTATACCCTAAATATCTTTATGATCCATGTTGTCCACTTTATTCAAATCACGATATCGTTGGAGTGTGAAATTTTAATTTCCACTTAAAATTATATAAAAGCAGCCTCAAAAAAATAAACTTCATTTTTTTATATATTCTATTTTAATAACTTACGTTATTTTTGACTATCGACGAAATATCATTATTATTATTTGAACTATAGATAAATAAATCGAAGACAGAACACGTATTTGCTGTATGTTGAAAATGACGTATTTTGGTTTTATACTCGTACCCCATTTGAATTAGAAAAATTGAAACGACCGAATGGTCGCCATTTCGTTTTCACGGTTGTTTTCTCAATTTATGAATTATAAATAAATTCGATTTAATTAATAAATTATAACTCTTTTTTCATTTTCTATTTGTAACGAATACGTTTTCTTTTTTCGATTTATTTATTTATTCTTCTTGTACCGATTTTGTCAGGCAACCTTTGGGTTGATTAAAAAGTTGATATATATATATATATATATATATATATATATATATATATATATATATATATATATATATATATATATATATATATATATATATATATACAACGCGTGTGTGTGTGTGTATGTGTGTGTGGTCCTGAGATTCACTATGACGCCTTTTAATAAACATAATTTGTTAAAAAATAAAGGCTTATTAACTTCAGTATTTGTTGCCAGTTTTTTGTTTCTCTGTAACAATGATTTAAACAGTGTCTATTACACAGTGTAAAAGATTACCCATTTGTAATTTGTTCCAAAAGCAATGTTTTAGTTTATAAAACATAATTTTTAAAATATATTTTGTCTTCATACGAAAATTAGAAATATTTTTCAACACAATTAAAAACGGCGACGTGGTTCGTCACCCGTCATGTCCTGATTCCCACGAGGGCGAGAAGCGACTAACGGCCGTTTCGCTACGATGAATCTAAGAGGAAGGATGGATGGCCGAATCGGTATGTTTCAGCATAGTCCAACCTAATGAGACCTACTATCCTCCATCAAACTTTACCTAATAACTGTTAAACTTAAAATCCATTCAAACTGCCTTTCTTTGTCCGTATTCTAAGTCCGAAACACCAGTTACATTGTAATATATTGTAGGAGTTAAATATAGTAATGTAATTTATGTAATTCCTGTGGATGGCCCATAAATAAATAAAAAAAAAACGACGAAATGCTTGTACTGATAAATTTCGTTCACAGTTTATGTATAAGAAAATACGCCGTGAGTAGATACGGTTGAAGGTAGCAAGAACAAGATGGAATTGTGAATCATCAAAAGTGTATCATCCATATATAAGCCTCCATACAACAGTCAGCTTATATTTTTTTTTTACAACCCATGGATGTCCCACTGATGGACACAGGCTACCCGATTTCTGTAGGGACAAACAATAACGTTTATACAATGCGGATTGGAGGGTTATCCATATTTGGAATAAATATCTGTAGGCGATATATATGTATATACATATTTATCCCGAGGATATTAATGCTGGGATCGAAACTACGACCATTAACTCTATAGGCAGCAGTCCCGTCACTGAGCCAATTGGTTGCTTGTATATTTCTTTTTCCGGTTCTAATTGATGTTTTTTCGGTAACATTAAAAACACACAAATTTGACAGGAAAATAAAACGTTTACAGAAATAGAAAAAAATTTATTCATGACACCTTTCTTTACAATAACTAAAATTAAAACCTTAATTATATTACAATATACAAATAAACAAAACAAAAAGAAAATAATATTAATCTAAACAAGTGTCATAAAATGGTTCTTACTCAGCATATGCCAGGCGTTCCGTTGAAGCACCTGGCGCTGGTTTTTAGCAAGAACCAACGTGGTCAGATCACGGACCACAGTGACGAAATTGATACGGATACATACACATACATCTATATTTATACACTACAACTCATACTCATATACACATAAAATACAATAAAATTAAAAACAACCAAATCATGTAACCGCAACCAAAAGAACAAATTCCTGTTTGCATACTAAAAAATTAGATTTTTGTATTTTTTTAAACATATTTATAGTACGCAAGTCATGAAGAGGTGATGGCAAGTTGTTCCAACACTTAGTTGCGGTGTATTTAACGCTACCACGAAACGCAGCTGAGCAGTAACAACCAG